>CM064572.1:6845456-6960654 GCA_032716605.1 Paralithodes platypus
CTAATAGACCATAGTCCACCCTAGTACTGTGCTAATATTATATTCTAATAGACCATAGTCACCCTATACTGTAACTAATATTATATCTAATAGACCATAGTCACCCTAATACTGTACTAATATTATATCTAATTAATTTCAACTCCCAACACCAAACACCGTCCCAATGAAATGAATAAAAACTATTGGGATCCTCCCCGGGAATTCGAACCTGTATACCACATCTAGATTTTAAACACATAACCATTACACCCACCAAAGGCAGTTAACCCACTCTGTACCGTCGATTTCTTTTTTAAATCCTTGTCTAGCCCCGGGGGTGTTTGGGCTTATTTGGACATAGTTCAGGCACCTCCTGATATGATAAATCAAGTAATCTGCATGAAAAGAAATGTTTTCAGCCAAAAACAAACTAGGCGCTAAAAGCTTCAAAATGAGACCAGAACGAGCTATGTAGCACTTGTGGTTCTCATACAGTGTTACCAGTATCATGGGAGTTTAGCGTATACATTCGGTATAAGTTTTTGTTTCCAGGCTACGCCTCACTACTAGGCTACAACTGCCGCCCTCTCGAGAACACAAGGGAGGTGAGTCAGTGTGCGGCGGTAGGCCCTGGGAGAATCGGACGTGTGGCCCGCTGCCAACTTCCCCCGGCCATGTTTGCACTTCGTTGTTTAACCCTTTAAAAGCCTTAATAATGCTCCTAACTTGCTGCAAATTGGCCCCCCGCTATAGCCGGAGCCGACCTGCCAGTTAACCCGGGAACTACTGAAGACTCTTAAACCTGACAAGCGCGAAATAGACCCTAGGGGCTCGGGTAGTTATTTGTGGCATGTTCCTAGCCCTTTGGATTCTGACAGAATTTCGTTTATAATTTACAATATAGAGCAATTATTTGTTTTCGGTATGGTCTTTTATTTTACATATATGATGTATATAAATGAACCTTCAAGAGTGCTAAAATAAGTGGGAAAAGCATTTGGGTGGTGAAAAAAACCGAAGATATTGGCCACCCGGTCATAATCTCAGGGGGTGCGGAGGAGAGCCACAGGCAACCCTCCTCTCATCGCTGTCTGTGAGGTAACTGAGACGAGCGGGGCGGTGTGTGCCGGTGTCTGGGTGTTACATAGCGATCTTTTCTGCAACCCACTTGTGCTACATTATCGTGGGAGAGAAAAATAACCGATAAATGATGATAATAAGAGGAAAAATAGGTGATACTTGAGGAGGGGAGGGAGGGGGGAATAAGGTGGGGAAGAAGGGGAGGGGGGTGGGTGAGATTTACATGGATGAGTACTGGAGGGGAATTATCTCACCTAGAGACAAATTCCTTTGTTTTGATAGGCCCTTTTTTTTTTTGAAAGGCTTTTTTTATGGTCTTGCTTCCGTGAGGCCTATCGCGTTCCCTATAGGAAGCCTTCCGTGCGGCCTATCGCGCTTGCCGGGTTAAGAGTTCCCCCGGCGGCGGACTCTTGAGTCAGGGGGGAAAAAAATCAATTTAAAACCGATTTTTTTTTTTTTTTTTGCCCCTGGGCCATGCAAAATATCACTCCTCTACCTCCCCTCCTTCCCCACTTTCCTCCCCTCCTTCAGTTATCACCTATTTTCCCTGTTATTCCCTTATTCTGTGGTATATTTTCATGCTAACATTAGCGAGTTGCAAGCAGGGCATTGTCATCATTGTTAGCAAGCGAGTGCAAGAGAGAGAGAGAGAGTATCGATCGACAGTGTCTCTCCAGACTTGGGGAAAAGTGGCGGGAAAGGAGGTTGCCTCAGCCATACATTATGTAACTCCCGGCCTGTATCGCCGATTTTGACCATCCAAACGCTGTTTCCACTTGTTTTATTGTTGTAACAGGTTAATACCTTTATAATCAATCTATAATAGGTGCATATGGAGAAGTATTAATGCTATTTATGGTAAAATAAATATTTTAGTGATGGAAACAGCTCAAATACGTGCGCACAGGCAGAGGTGTCTCATACCCCCCATGTGCACTTCAGAGGTTAAGGGTTAATCCCAATTTAGCTACATTTAGAGAATTTTATGTTGCTTAACCCTTCCTACCCGGGCTGTGTTACCCAATGACGGTCGCCCCTACCCGGGCGATATGGACGAAAAACGTCTAGGCCTAGGCTACCGTATTTATGTTTATTTTCACTGCTAGAACTTTCCCACTCATGTATAATCGTAGTGCGGTTTTCAATCTGTATTTTGGCATTGAGTAGAGCTCTGTAAGTCAACTGGTTCAGTTGTGATGACGATTTCAGTGGAGCCAATATTGCAGAGATGTTGCCAATATGGGGGCTTTTTAGACACTAATTTCGTCATGATGTCAGAACAATAACATTGAGGAGTCTTCTCCTTCTTGTTTTCGGAGGTGAGGTGACGAACGCTTGGGTTTGTTGACATATGTCGTACGCACGGCGTTCGGACCAAGCTTAATTAGGCTATTAAGCTCATGCCTTAGATAAAGCATACCGGGTATTTGCCCTTCTTTCGTGCTGTCCTTACCTAAGGCAGACCGGGTAGGAAGGGTTAAGAAGGACTGGTGGTACCGTAGTAAAAAGGGTTATGCAATATAGTTCAAAGTCTGTTAATTAGTGGAGGCCTTTTTATAAACTGAATACTATCGTCTGATAACAGCCAGAATATAGTTAAAAGGATGTCGCCGGTACAGAAGGGGTTAAAGGTTAAGTACATGACTACGATTAATATCTATTTATCCAATACTGGATATTAACCTAATAATGCACTCAGACCCAACTGCACACCGAATAACGCAATGTTTACGTGGAAGGAAAGGACAATTTATAAGGCACTGATCTCAAAGGACCGACCTCGCTACAAATTATTCCTGGAACTATAGAAAAAATATAATTAATCACTTTACTTCCAATGGCGTTCTACTGGATGCCTGTGATTGACTGCTTTGCAATGACGTTGCTAGATGGTGCCCGAATGGTGAACTGTGATTGGCTGGCCAGCATGTTTATGCCTCAGCTAGGCAGGAAAATGCGGCGTGAAGATTGAAATATTAGCTGCGAAGAATAAAACCGCGGCATACTTTCCTCATATTTGTTTGCGAAGATCGATTCATTTACAGCGAAATTGAGTCTATTTAGTGTCTACAGCGAAGATTGCTGTCGCGAAGATATGGTAGGGGCTCCACTGTAATTATATATTTTCATAGTACTGTACAGTATATATTTTCATAGTACTGTACAGTATATATTTTCATAGTACTGTACAGTATATATTTTCATAGTACTGTACAGTATATAATTTCATAGTACTGTACAGTATATAATTTCATAGTACTGTACAGTATAATTATAATAGATATCTAATATTTTCTTGCTGCTATGACTTGATATACTAGTGGACCAGCCTCACGTATAATACGAAAGATCTTCGATAGAACTAAAAAATTGACTCGATTGTACAAAAAAAAAAAAATAAATAAAAAAAAAATAATAATTTGCCCCAGGTCACACTACCCCTTTCAGTACCGGTGACGTCTTTTTAAAAATCGACACCTAAATGACACGAAAGGTCTTAAAAAAATCAAATAAGCTACCTTTTTTTTTGTCGTTGAACACCTCCGGTACGAACGGTCCGCCAGGCAGTAGAAACTCTTGTAAATGGTTCATCTGCTGCAGGTCCTCCACTGCTTTCCAACTGCAATTTACAAGAGCTATGAGGAGGTGTGTGAATTTATGTTTTGTTTTTGTGTTCATTGTTTTCTAATGTGTTGTCCCTATTCGGGCTCTGTCTTGAGTTCCCCCCCCACACACACACACACACACAGAAATATCTTAGCTTCAAAGGATGAAATAATCATGTGTGGGGACTTTAACTGCAAGGAAGTAAATTGGGAAGAACTTGAACCCGGAACAGGAGAGGAAAGTTGGGGCTATGAATTTTTAAGCATGGCCATGGAAAATTCTATATACCAACATGTAAAAGAGACAACAAGATTAAGGGGAAGTGATCAACCAGCTAGATTGGACCTTCTCTTCACAAGAAGGGAGGAGGTTCAAAGTATTCAGTACCTATGCCCACTAGGAAAAAGCGACCATGCAGTTCTCGAGATAGACCTACTATTGAAGCATAAACTACCCAAGGAAAGGGAAAAGCACAAGGAAAATCACTGGATGTATTCCAGAACCGATTTCGCATGACTACAGGATTTTTTCAAGTCACAAAATTGGGATCAAGTGTTTATCTGAAACTGAGGTAGACAAAAATCTCAAGGCATTCATGGAGATCTATGATACTGGTATAAAAACTGTCCCAAAGTACATTAATAACAGAAAAAAAGGAAATCGCAAAGAATGGTTTAATCGCGAATGTAGGCAAGCACATGAAGCAAAAAACAAAGCCTGGAAAAAGATAAGAAACTGGGATTCAGAAGAAAACAGGCAAAAGTATAAAGAGGAGAGAAACAAATACACAGAAATGAGGAGGTCAGAGGCAAACCATGAGAAAGGGATAGTGGAGAACTATGAAAAGAATCCAAAAATGTTTTTCAAGTTTGTAAACGGCAAAAGGAAGATAAAAGCCACAATCCTAAAAAATAATAGTGGAAACAGAATCATAGAAGATGATACAGAAATTGCGGAAGAATTAAAAGAAATATTGCATCAGTATTTACAAAAGAAGGAGAATTCATTGCACCAGAAACCAATGAGATTGGTTTATAGAGGAAATGCCGGAAGTCACATTTAACAGAGAAGAGCTCATAGACAAAATGAGTAAGGTGGATCCAAACAAAGCCGCCGGACCGGACGGAGTATCAGGCTGGATTATTAAAGAAAATGCCAAGGAACTGAGTATACCAATATATGATATAATGACCAAATCATTGGACACGGGGATAGTACCTACAGAATGGAAAAGAGCAAACATTATTCCTATATTTAAGGGAGGAAGCAGAGATAAACCACTGAATTATAGACCTGTATCACTATTGAGCATCCTCATAAAGATTCTGGAAGGATTAATAAGGGACAAATGGGTGAACTACCTGGAATCCAAAAGATTAATTACTGACCGACAATTTGGATTTAGAGGAGGCAGATCATGTGTAAGCAACTTGTTGAGTTTTTACTCTAGAGTAATAATCACAGTGGACCAGAGGGAAGGATGGGTAGACTGTGCCTACCTAGACTTTAAAAAGGCATTTGACAAAGTTCCACACAAGAGATTGCTGTGGAAATTAAAACATGAGGGAAAAGTAGGAGACAAACTGATGAAATGGATGGAGAGCTACCTTAGCGAAAGACAGATGAGAACAACAGTAAGGGGGAAATCGTCAAACTGGACTCAAATTACGAGTGGAGTACCACAAGAATCTGTCCTAGCCCCAATCATGTTTTTAATATTTGTAAATGACTTACCTGAGGGACTAACAAGCTACATGAGCATGTTTGCGGACGATGCTAAGCTGCTTAAAACGATCAGAACCCAGGAGGATTGCCTTGAACTCCAATCAGATTTGCAAAAGATCCATGAATAGAGCATAAAATGGAATATGGAGTTCAATGCAGGAAAATGTAAGACTCTAGAAATGGGTAAAAGCAAGTACAGACCTAGAAAAGATTATAAACTAGGAAACGAAGTGATTCCCAAAGCAGAAAAAGAAAAAGACTTGGGCATAGAATTTAAGGATAACATGTCTCCGGAAAGCCACGTAAATAAGATAGTGAGAGAATCACTAGCACTATTGGCAAATATCAGGATGTCTTTCAATTATCTTAATGAAAACACTGTGAAACAAATAATAACGGCAATAATAAGACCCAGGATGGAATATGCATCTGTAGTGTGGTCCCCTCACATGAAGAAACATATCCACAAAATTGAGAGGGTACAGAGAGCAGCTACGAGGATGATCCCAGGTTTGGAAAATTTGGAGTACCAAGAGAGGCTCGAGAGATTGAATCTACCTACACTGGAACAGAGAAGGAAATGAGGACAGCAAATTCAGATATAACAAATGTGTTAGAGGTATTGACAAAATCGACCAAAAAAACTTCATAGAGAGGGATGGAGGTGAGAGAACAAGAGTCACAGCTACAAACTGAAAGTGCCTAATAGTAAATCTGATCTGAAAAGTAAAAGATTTCCTACCAACTCGATTAGTGGGTGGAACAAATTGCCAGCCGAAGTAGTGTCTGCACCATCAGTGCATAGTTTTCAAAAGCACGGTATGACAAACATATCTTAGGAGGCGGGAATTAACGAGCATGCTCACTCCCGCAAATACAACTAGTGCAAGTGTAAAGTACACACACACAAAAGGAACAAGTGGGAATTGGGCCTGAGTATATATATATATATATAATATATATATATATATATATTATATATATATATATATATAGATATATAGATATATAGATAGATATATAGATATATATAGATGGATAGATAGATAGATACAGTAGATAGATGGGTAAAGTCCACTACATACTGTACATAAATTTATAATAAAAGTTTAAAGACCGTTTCGTGTGGTTGCAGTCTTGCGTCCTAAATGGAGTCATTCCGGGCGACCCTGTCATGGACTGCCTTCGTTTTTAAGTTCTTTTGTTTTGAGATCGAACACAAGTACCTGATCTCGAAAATAACGGTCAAATTAGATGCGTACGTAATGTTTGTGACCGTGAGCATAGCCAAAATACTGTACTGTACTGTGCAGGAGAATAAAAAACACATCCAAAATTGCACATGATAAGAAAATGGATCAACTGAAAACGGTGGTGCAATGGTCAACTCCTCTGTGATAAGTGTCCATGGAAGGCTTTAAAATATTGCTTGAAAATAGTAAATATTGTAAAACAACTACTAAAACTTTGAAATGCACCCACAAATAAACCATACTTTTAGGCTACTGGTATTCTTTTGGCATTAGGTCCAGGTCTGAATCTGTGAATTTTATCGTCCATAATGAAGTGTTCGTATCGTACAGTATACTACTTGCCAATACTGTATGTGCCCAACCCCGAAAGGGGTTGACATAGGGGAGCTATCCCCCCACCAAAGGCGGCATTCTAGGGCCTTTCCTAGCTGATGCTGAGAGGATTGGGTTCTACTGTAGTCATGTGGTGATGGGCTGATCTATCAGAGTGAGAACTGAGCGATCTCTGCCATACCCATAGCTTACTCTGACTGTTCCTTTTACTTATGTATTTTCTAGATCTCAAGTGACGGCGTCTCTTCCGTGGATTGACCTCCCAATCTACTAAGATTGGAAGCCAAAGCGTCACATTTTTCCTTTGCCCCTTAACTTTCTCTCCATAAATGCTGAGGGGCACAGGGCCCTGGGTGGGGCTTTTGTTTCCCGGGCGTTTCCGCACCCTCCTCAGCTCCCCACCATGGAGTGGCTTCGGTCACCCAGGCTATATTGTGGTCGGCAGGGAGGGTTCTGTGGGGGCGCTCAGTTATGGCCTTGGCCTTGCTCGGGGCCTTGGGGCTGTTCGGACAGGCAGCTTGGGGAACAACAACAACAACTGTAAGTGTCATTCCTGCAAGAGATGTGTAATAAAACAATATATAAAAATAAGGTAGGACGCAAAATTTGGCCAGACCCTACTCTACAGATGGCCCCATGCGACGGCCTAGTACAGTCAGACCCCCCAAAACGCATCTATATGGACGGAAAAGCGTGGTGCATATTGGGAATTCGCGTACAGTAATAGGAATAACATAACTTATGGAGAAAAATACATATGGCCGGCAGCCAGCCCCAGAGCCCAGACACACACATTTTCGATCTAAATCAATAATCAATAGTTAAGAAAGGCTATAATAAGCCTACAATAATAGAAACATAAACAAAGACCATTGCTTACCTTAAAATTAAATGCTTAGCAAGTGTCCAGGATACGCAATTAATATTGCGTATCCTGGACACTTGGGCTAAGCATTTAATTTTAAGGTAAGCAATGGTTCCTGTTTATGTTTCTATTATTGTAGGCTTATTATAGCCTTTCTTAATAAGCTATGTTAAGCTATGTATATATTTTCCGCAAGTTTCACATAGTTAAACACACTAAGAAAGCATTAAAAAAAAAATAGTAAAATTTACCGACAAAATTGAACCCAGACCTAAAAATCTACCACTATTTCTGTATTATGTAAGCAATTTATTTTTAGTAGAAGTGGAGTGATACTGCTACTATTACCACTCCCATTTAGCCCGGTTATACTACAACCATCCTACAGTGGAGTGATACTGCTACTATTACCACTCCCATTTAGCCCTGTTATACTACAACCATCCTACAGTGGAGTGATACTGCTACTATTACCACTCCCATTTATCCCTGTTATACTACAACCATCCTACAGTGGAGTGATACTGCTACTATTACCACTCCCATTTAACCCTGTTATACTACAACCATCCTACAGTGGAGTGATACTGCTACTATTACCACTCCCATTTAACCCTGTTATACTACAACCATCCTACAGTGGAGTGATACTGCTACTATTACCACTCCCATTTAACCCTGTTATACTACAACCATCCTACAGTGGAGTGATACTGCTACTATTACCACTCCCATTTAGCCCTGTTATACTACAACCATCCTACAGTATAGGCTACCGGTATACTTATACTACAACCATCCTACAGTATAGGCTACCGGTATACTTATACTACAACCATCCTACAGTATAGGCTACCGGTATACTTATACTACAACCATCCTACAGTATAGGCTACCGGTATACTTATACTACAACCATCCTACAGTATAGGCTACCGGTATACTTATACTACAACCATCCTACAGTATAGGCTACCAGTATACTTATACTACAACCATCCTACAGTATAGGCTACCGGTATACTTATACTACAACCATCCTACAGTATAGGCTACCGGTATACTTATACTACAACCATCCTACAGTATAGGCTACCGGTATACTTATACTACAACCATCCTACAGTATAGGCTACCGGTATATAGATTATTATCTGGTATTTCTTTTGACTTGAGCCATCCGTCGAATGTGAACGCAGCCTAGAGGGGATACTCGTGGACGTAAACAAACCCTCACCCGCCTCCTCCAACGATATTATTAACCTAACCTGGGAGTGGGGGCTGCCTGGCTGCTCCCCCCAGCCCCCGCTGCTCATAAAAATTATATAAAAGCCGTTAAATTACCATAAAGTACTGCGGGAGAATGAAAAGCACCTTCGAGATTGCGCGTCATAACAAGAGTAAACAGGGGTTGCGAGGGTAAACTCGTCCAAAATTATCATAAATCATCTAAATATTCTTAACCTAACCTAGGGCCAGGTTAGCATAAACTGAACAACAAGATGTGGAAATATAGTCGAGCCAACCAGGCAAAGTGGTACAGTATATCTCTATTGGTGTAACTGGTAAGGTGCCTGCCTCGTAACCCAAGGGTCTCGGGTTCGATTCCCATCCTAGGTATACTTTCGGGAGGCTATTTTCACAACAAACGAAGTTTAGGCATTGGTAAAATTGTCAAGATGCTTGAAAGTAAGATCACAGATCCATAACCCCTCTTTCGGGCATGGTATAAAAACCTAATCCTACAAGTACTGTATTATTAGTGGGGGCTGCCGCACCCACACCCTCACTAACAGGCTATTCTGCGAGTGTGTGGTTGTTGCAGCCCCCATTAATAATTCAAGGTTAGTTTAGGTTACGGTTATTCTGATGATTTACGTCTTTAATTTTGAAGAAAGAAAAAACAGGTCAAATTAAACACAAACATAACAGTGTGTGAGGTGATACGCACGATAACACAACCCTTACCGATTTTATGGCATAGACCGGAAAGCCCGAGTCTACAGAATTAAGTTTTTACCATGTGTACATTATGAAGCAGACAAAAGACAAAGCTGCCTGTAACAAGTGGCCCCCTAAAATTTAGAAGAGTGAAAGAGAGCCAAATTCAAGAAGCGTTAGAATTAAAATGTCTGGACACACTGAGCTTGTTCGTTTGAGAGTACCGGTACAGTACAGTATTTGCAATTTTTGTATCATCTGCAAACTTTGAGATTGTACAGGTGAGGCCCTCATCTATGTCATACATATAAACTAGGAAGAGCACTGGCCCTAGATCCGATCTCTGGGGTACCCCGCTAGTTACATTGGTCCATTTTGATGCTTTACTATTTATGACTACCCTTTGCTTTCTTTCACTGAGCCAATTTTCCATCCATCTCAACACTCCCCCTTGTATTCCATGCACTTTTAATTTTATCAATAACCATTTGTGGGGTACTTCGTCAAAGGCCTTTTGAAAATCAAGGTATATAATATCTACAGCTATACTCAACTTTCTCTTCATAATTGCTGAGGGGCACAGGGCCCTGGGTGGGGCTTTGGTTTCCCGAGCGTTTCCGCACCCTCCTCAGCTCCCCGCCATGGAGTGGCTTCGGTCACCCAGGCTTTATTGTGGTCGGCAAGGAGGGTTCTGGGGGGGCGCTCGGTTATGACCTTGGCCTTGCTCGGGGCCTTGGGGCTGTTCGGCCAGGCAGCTTGGGGAACAACAACGGGTGCCCAACGGGTGCCCAACCCCGAAAAGGGTTGAAATAGGGGAGCTATCCCCCCGCCAAAGGCGGCTTTCTAGGGCCTTTCCTAGCTGATGCTGAGAGGATTGGGTTCTAGTCATGTGGTGATGGGCTGGTCTATCAGAGTGAGAACTGAGCAATCTCTGCCATACCCATAGCTTACTCTGACTGTTCCTTTTACTTATATATTTTCTAGATCTCAAGTGACGGCGTCTCTAACGTGGATTGACCTCCCAATCTACCAAGATTGGAAGCCAAAGCGTCACATTTTTCCCTTGCCCCTCAACTTTCTCTTCATAATTGCTGAGGGACACAGGGCCCTGGGTGGGGCTTTGGTTTCCCGGGCATTTCCGCACCCTCCTCAGCTCCCCGCCATGGAGTGGCTTCGGTCACCCAGGCTTTATTGTGGTCGGCGGGGAGGGTTCTGTGGGGCGCTCAGTTATGGCCTTGGCCTTGCTCAGGGCCTTGGGGCTGTTCGGCCAGGCAGCTTGGGGAACAACAAACACAACAACAACAACAACAACAACAACAGCTATACTCTCGTCATATAGGTTGAGGATATCGTGGAAGAAGTCCAAGAAAGTTCATCAAGCTGGAACATTTGTTACGGAAGCCATGCTAGGTATCTTTGAGTAGGATATTTTCCTCTAAGTGATTTACAAGTCTGTCTCTTGTGAGTATTTCTAGCATTTTACAGACAACCGAGGTAATACTCACTATTCTATCGCTACTACAATAATCAGTGTTCCTCGGAGCTTTCCCAGTGTATACCACCTCCTCTACGTAGGGTACGTAGTACCCGCCTTGCAACACAATCCCACCCTTACTCTGTGCAACTCTCCAACCCAAGAGTGAAATGCTATTCTCAGACTTTCTTCTATTCAACTGCTGAGCTCTGGAACTCTCCCAGAACCAGTATTTCCCTCTTCCTATGACTTAAATTGCTTCAAACTCCGTGTGTCCGGACATTTTAGCTCGAACGTCCCTTGATTTCGGCCCTGTCACTCTTTGAAATCTGGGGGAGGCACTCGCTGCAGGCAGTTATGCCTTTTGTCTCCTTCATTCATAGAAAAAAAAAAAAAAAAAAAAAAAAATGGGCGGCGGTTCCAAGGATAAACACTCGTCCGCAAGATCATCAATGCCCACACATTTTCCGTTCTGAATCAAAATATTGTACGGGTTTCTAATGCCATATCGCATAGGCCAAATCTGGAATTATAATGTGTGTCAAACTAGAGTAATTTTGTTTCAAGACTTGAATGAAAATTAGATGGAATACAAGAAAATTACCAGAAAATAGCACTATTTTGGCAATTTCATCACATCAAAAGACAAAATTTGAACTATAAACCATATTATCTTTGCATAGACAATAATGACTAAAAAGAAAGGACTCGGCTTTCGTTTGACACCTTGCTGGAATAGCCTAGTTTTAAAAGCAAAAATGAGTTAAGGCCCGAGCAAATACGCAGTTCACCGTTAGGGCAGGGCGTTAGGAATCCTCCTCCCCTTGTAAAATTTATCTACTAGAAGAGACAGAGAAAGGAGCGAGGGAACGCTGCACGCGAAAGTGCTCCCGGACCCTAAGAATTGAAACTTTAAATGTGATTGAAGTTCGGGCTCTGTCTCGAGTCAACCATCCCCAGCTATGGGGTATATGCCTGAGTTTATACATACATACTGTTGGCCTTGGGATAGAGTTTGGTAAAAATTCTTGCGATGGCGAAATGGATATAAACAAACACGGGTACATTTCTAGTTTTACCCCGGGGACGATTTTTACAAGTACAGCAAACCCCCGCTAACTCGGACTCTTTTTACTCGGAACCCTGCACTTCTCGGAATGGCATAGGCCTCTCGGAAATGTCTCTGTATATCTCGGAAAATTCCGAGTTGGGAGGGATTTGTATTTACCTAATTGTAGTTTACAGGAGTTGAGCTAAGCTCGTGTTGTCCCGTCTCTCAGTCTACTTTCATCCAATTTTTTCTTGAAAATATGGATGTTCCTTGCCCCTACCACCTCCTCCTCCAGCCTATTCCATTTGTCAATACATCTATTTGGGAAGCTAAACTTCCTGATATCGTTCTTGCAGGTAGGTCTTTTTACTTTGTAGCTGTGGCCTCTAGTTATCCCTGTATCCATAATTAATATATCCTCCCTATCCAGCCCTCGGTTGCATTTGTACATCATTATCATGTCTCCCCTCTCTCTCCTCTCTTTTAGACTCGGCAGATTTAATTTGTCTAGCCTCCCTTCATATGGCAGTTCTCTGAGACTTGGAACCAATCTAGTAACTGCTCTCTGGATTCTTTCTAACTTGTGAATATGCTTCTTTAGATGCGGGGACCACACCACTGCTGCATACTCCAATCTTGGTCTAATCATACTTTTTATAATTTTTGCTACCATGGTCTCATCCAAGTAGTTCAGAGCAACTTTCATATTCCCGGCCATTGCATACATTCCGTTAAAGAGCTTGTTAATATGTTTCTCTGGCGACAAGTTATCTTGTATAATCAACCCTAAATCCTTTTTCTTTTCGGCCTTGCTAATTATATTATCTCCCATCCTGTACTCCCAATTTGGTCTATTCACACTTCTTCCCATATTTAACACATGGCATTTACTTATATTAAATTTCATTTTCCACTTGGTGCTCCATTCGTATATTTTATCTAAATCCCCTTGCAGCTCCTCACAACTACTTTTATTTGTTATTTGTCTCATAATTTTTACGTCATCTGCAAACATTGACATGTAGGAGTTTATGCCTATCGGCAGGTCATTCACATACATAAGGAACATGAGAGGTGCCAACACAGATCCCTGCGGCACACCACTCTCAACTTTCCGCCACGATGAGTAAGTTCCTCTAATGTTGGTCCTCATTTCCCTATCTGTTAAATAGCTCTCCATCCATTTCAGCAAACTCCCCCTGACACATCCTAGCGTCTCAAGCTTAGATAACAATCTCTTATGTGGTACCTTATCGAATGCTTTGGAAAGGTCTAAATAGACGCAGTCCACCCATCCGCCTCTTTCTTGGAGTACATCTATCACCCTACTGTAATAACATAGCAAACTGGTAACACAAGATGTCCCCTTCTCTGAATCCAATTCTCTGTGTCTGGTTTACAATGTTCTCTCACTCGGTTTTAAGTGATTTTAGGATGAATGCCTGTGCCTTTTAATTATTGTGTTAATATTAATTAATATGTACTGTACTGTCCCTGAAAACATAATAAGGTTAGTATTCGTCATTAATATGATGAATTTCACATTAAAAAAAAAAAAATTAGAAAACAAAAAATTATCTCAATTTTCTCGGACGCGGACTTTCCTCTTATAATTCGGAATTTTCCCTCGCTTAAGTCGGACATAGGTCGGACCTCGGACATCTCGGAAAATCGAGCATCTCGAAAGTGGTCTCCCCCCAATTAGTCCGAGTTAGCGAGGGTTTACTGTATTTTATATTTACTGTCCTTTTTTTTTTTTTTTTTTTTTTTTTTTTAAGGTGTTATTTCACGAGCCCCGTCGGAAATTGCAAACAAAATATTATCCAACAATCTTAACCCGTGGAGCCCCGGCTAGTTTTGTAATGTTTGTTCACCAGAACCCGGCCGGTTTTCAAAAAATGGTTTTATTCCAGAAACAATAGCGAATGGGTTAGGAATGAAGGAAAAACCACGAAAAACCGCTCAAAAAGCTTAAAGAATGGTCCTACAGAGCCCCCGAAACCGTATTTTACAAGAGTAAAAAATTGAAGGCAATTACCCCAAAAAACCAGGTTATTGCACGCTCACGCGCACGCACGTGGACTTTGAGAGTTTTCAACCATCGGCACGGTTGCGTGGGATACGTACACAGTTCCCATACAAATCTGAGCCTTCTTGAGTGGCTACACCTGAGGTTACGGTCGGCGCAATTAGGGTGACGCGCCAGACGCGTCTCTGGGGCTGTGCGTTACATACATCGCCGACGCGTCAGACGCGTCGCTGGGGCTGTACGGGTTAAAACACCAATGCAACACAAAATATTTGCACGCTCGTGATTACGTTCCCGGCTATTTTGACTGCTGTGGGATACAATAATAGGTTGAGGAGGCCCTCACCCCCCACAGGACTTATTGTCATCATCATATATATTGCCAGCAGGGGGCAAATAACAGAAAAAAAGAAAAAAAAAACGCGAAACTACGACCTATGTAATCATGACGACCGTACGCCCGGATACTACAGTACAGTACAGTACTGTACAACCTTCCCCATTTTTGTTTAGTGATTTAGGGAGTACCGGTACTGTATATAAAGTATATTATAATGAATTACCGACGGTTTGGACATACTGTACAGTATATGCCAATGAAGTACCGGTACATGATATAACTACTACTGTACATAATCCTAAATAATAGATCATAACTTGGACCCGGTGTAAAAGGAGAATAATACCCAAACACGTAACTCACCCGCATCCTCCGACGACAATATTGTCTGATTGTCATTAATTATCCTCCATTAGCCTAACCTGACAACCTGACCTAACCTGGGGCCAGACCCCTATCTATCTATCTATCTATTCCCTGATGCCGTGATCCCAGCAGGGGTGGCCACGAACGAAACACCCCCAATCACCTCTGTCCCCAGTCAATCGACGCCCCTCCTCCCAACCAGCACCGCCTTCACTCGTGTACTTCTTCACTCCATCCTTCCACCTCTCTCGGTTTACCTCTCCCTCTCTCTCTGTACTTCCACCTCACTCTCGCACACCCTCTTAGTAATTCTCTCGCTACCCATACGTTCCATAAGGCCGAACCATCTCAAGGTGTTCCTTTTCACACTTTCCAGCACATCTACATCCACACCACACCTCTCTCATACTTCCTCATTCGTCTGGCTATCCCTCCATGTAACTCTCCACGCACTTCTCAAGTACCGGTAACTAATTTTCACCCCTCATGGTTTGAGTCTCTTCACAAACGTATATGCTTCGCTCCCGTAAGTCAATGTCGGGAATACCACACTGTCATGCAAGGACTTCTTTACTTCCATGCTGACCACCCTACTTCTTGTTACTGCTTTCGGCGTTCCTACAACCCTCTTCCCCTGTTGCACCCTCTACCACACTTCCTCATCCATACAGTACTCCCATACGCCCTCTTCTGGAATACTGCGTTCAATGCTGGTGCCCTTATTACCAAAAAGACATAAACAAGCTAGAACGAGTTCAACGTAGAGTTACCAAAATGATACCTAGCCTAAAGAACAAACCATACGAAGAGCGTCTTAGAGAATTAAATCTATTTCCTTTAATCCAGCACAGATTAAGAGGTGACTTAATTCAAGTGTTCAAAATCATCAAAGGCATCGACAATATGAACTGTAGTAAGTACTTCACTATCGACCAATCTAATTACACGCGGGGAAACGGTTGCAAAATTATTGGTAAATCTTTTAACTCACACGAATCTAAGAATTTCTTCTTCAATCGAGTTGTCAACTTGTGGAATGGCTTCCCCGAGACGTTATAGACTGCAATAACTGCAGCACCGTTGATTCATTTAAACTCCGCTTAGACAAATATCTCGCATCAAACCCGCGACTGACTGCGTTTGTAAATGAATAACTTTATTTTATCCTCCCCTCAGTTACTAACCCATATGTCCCCTACTAACTTCCTAGTCCTGCCACGGACATTAGTTCCAGGGCAGTAGTTCCCTTTCCAATGTTCCCTTACCCACTCTAAACCACTGTTTGGACACTTGATCCTCAGTGTTTTGGAGGACAAGCAGCCTAGAAGGGTCATTAGACCTGTTGTTGCTTGATTTCCTTTGTACTTACTCAACAGTGTCAACACACTGCCCAAATACTTAAATGAGCTGACATTCTCCATAACGTGACCGTTCAACCTCACCTCACACGCTGTGGCTGCACCCCTTTCAAAGACCCTGCTGCTCTTAAAAATTATGTAAGAGACATCAAATTACTAGCAAGCACTGCAGGACTCGGGAGAGTGAAAAACATCTCCGAGATCACGCATCATAACACTAGAAAACGGAAGTTTTGAGGAAAAACTCTTCTGAAAGATCGTCAAGTGAATGTTCACAATACTGTACTGGAATACCATACCCTATACAGTAAACCCTCGCTATCTCGGACTAATTGGGGGGAGACCACTTCCGAGAAGCCCAATTTTCCGAGATGTCCGAAGTCCGACTTAGCCTATATCCGACTTAAGAGAGGGAAAATTCCAAATTAGAAGAGGAAAGTCTGCATCACCAGAGAAAATTAGGATTTTTTTTTTTTTTTAAACATGTGAAATTCATCATATTAATGACAAATACTAACCTTATTATGTTTTCAGGGACAGTACAGTACATAGTAATTAATATTAACACAATAATTAAAAGGCACAGGCTTCAATTCATCCTAAAATCACTTAAAACCGAGTGAGAGAATTGTAAACCGGACACAAATCCCCTCCAACTCGGAAATTGCCGAGATATACAGTACAGAGACATCTTCAAGAGGCCTATGCCATTCCGAGAAGGGCGGGTTTCCGAGTAAAAAGAGTCCGAAATATCGGGGTTTACTGTATCATAATTTCAGCATTTACTTACTCAATTTCACTCTTTTATGGATTCCTAGTCATATCTCTTAATCTGGGACAGCATTTAAAGGCGTAAAGCGGAAGCCAAACTAATAACAAATTACGATCGATTTATCAATTTTAGCTTTAGCCTAGGCCTAGCCTTTTTTTTTCCTAATTCCCTAGTTCTCCTTCGTATTTACTCGTTTTTTATAGGCTAGACTAATAAGAATTGGTGCAATTTAACTTTATATTTATATCAGCTTAATCTACAGTAACCAAATACAATAACATAGCCTAGGCCTAAACCAAAATATATTACCGAAACTACCAAAATTTGGTTAGATTAGGAGTAGTGGGCGTACCACTACCGACATACAGCATAAATCATCTATAAAAACATTAACCTAACCTAACCTAACCTAGTACTACATGAATACTAGGTTAGGTTAGGTTAGGTTAGGTTGTTAGGTTAGGTTAATGTTTTATAGACGAGTTATGCTGTATGTTGGTAGTGGTACGCCCACTACTCCTAATCTTACCCAAAAAAATTCCCGTGGTTATTCTTTTTGGTTTTAGGCTAGGTAGTTTGGCAAGAATGTAGTTACCGGGTGTACCCCATGATGTTCCCGTCTATTTTGACTGCCTTTGGATACAAAAATACATTACCCTAACCAAACAACCTAACCTAACCTAGTATTATAGATTCATAAGTATTTATTTTATTATAAGTATTTATAGATGATTTATGTTGTATGTCGGTAGTGGTACACCCGGTAACTACATCCTTCCCGGTAGTTTTTATCATTATACAGTAGCCTACTGTAACCTAGTTTAAATTAGTTTCCATACCCGGATTTCCCCCCCCCCCCCATTAGGCTATGCAACGATCTTAAAACGTCATTTTCAGAGTAAAACATAATTTACAGACTGAAAAAAAAAAAAATTTTGCCTTGGGATACAGGATGGGATGAAAGGGGTCTTGCCCACCCCCCTCACTTATTGAAATCAGTATCTAGGCTATTTTGCCAGTAAGGGGCTAAATACGAGTTTTACCACCATCAATAGGGAGAATTAGGCCTATAGTTTTTGTTTACAGTGCTTTAAATAGGGCCTAGGCCTAGTGCACATAAAATGCATTTCCGGTGGTTGAAACAAATTTTAATCTTTGCAACATCCTTATTCTACATTAGCCATTAAATATTGAAAAACAAATAGTGGTAGTTTCTGTAATAGGCCTAAGTACAGACATTATTTTCATAGGCTAGGCTTCCCAAATCGAGTTGGAGGCACATGGGACATGCGGGATGCTAGGCAATGTGTCGAAATTGGGGTGCCTCCTACCGTAGGCGTTAGGTGTGGATTAGGCTTGTATCCAATGTACTAGGTCTATGTTACTGGATATTTATGATTTAAATAAGTGCTACGTTTTCGATAAATCTGGTTATATGGCTTTGCAATTAGGGAAATCATGAGCCGATTTCCGACATTTCGTTAGTCTTTTTCGATTCTCAAAATCCGATCCAAGTTTTGCCAAAAATAGACTCGGGTTTTCAAAAATTATGCTTTTTGGGGTTTGCAATTTAGGGAAACATGAGCCAAAATTCTAAATTAGGTTACTTTAATTTGTTTACTCTTAAAACTCGCAAAATCCGAGCCAAATTTTGCCAAAACTTGGCTCGGGTTTGCCAAAACTTGGCTCGGGTTTTCCAAAATTCGGGTTTTATGGCTTTGCAATTTCGGGAAACCTGAGTCAAATTTCTAAATGAGGTTAGCCTACTGTAACTTTTTTGTCTACAAAATCGCAAAATCCGAGCCAGCTTTGGCCAAAACTTGGCTCGGGTTTTCGAAATATTGGGTTTTAGGCCTTTGAAATACCTTAAAACCCGAGCCAAGTTGATAATATTCAAGGACACTAGTGCGATGTTATGAGAAACAATTTATTAGTGAAAATAGGCACCAATAGATTCGCCATATTTTTCTCCATAGGCCTATAGTCCGCATGGAGGATTTTCGTTAACAAATTGAAAAATAGCCACTTCTCAGACAAATACACAACAAATCTAAGTCAAAGCGGGGGTGTGGGGGCGGCAGCCCCCACCTATAATACTAGGATAGGATAGGTTAGGTTAGGTTAGGTTAGGTAAGGTTGTTAGGTTAGGCTAATGTCCTTTCAAAGGGGTATAGGCTAGTAAACACTAGGATAGCCTATACCCGGTCAGAGGTAAGAATAAGAAGAGTCCTGCAGTAGTCTCCTTGAATGCTACCGCCAAGTTTTGCTAAAATACGTTTTTATCGCCGTTTTACGCATTCAACCCCTCATTTTCCCTGTACTTCATAGCCCTCCCCACTATCGGGCAGCGTGTCTTAAAATCGTTGTATAATGGGGAAAACGGTTTCACCAAGCGGCTCGCTTGGTGTAGTGACTAGCGTCTCGGACTTCCACCCAGAAGGCCCGGGTTCGCGCCCACGCTCGGCGCATTAAAGATTTTTCACAAGCACTGAGTCGTTACCATCCCTCATGAGCAAAGGGATGGGGTAGTAGTACAGGACCCCAATGGAAATACGCCTAATCGGCCTTATTGAGCTATCCTTAGCTAGCTTAGCATGCGCTAGCTTTAAGAACTATTATTATTATTATTATTATTATTATAATTATTTCCAAACACTATATATTGATGAAAACTAGCCTAACAGGGAAAAATAAAAAAATCCATGGGAAAATTAGTGACCATCTTATTTAGTTTTTCCAAACCCTGAGTATTTATCAATTTCGGTACGATTTTAGTTACTAGACACCTATTTGACAGGTACCACCGAGGATTTAATACATTTTTTTTTCGGTTTCCACGCATCCAACACCAAGCTACAGTACACCTTTTTCTGGTACGATTTTAGTTACTGGACACCTATTTGACAGGTACAGTACCACCGAGGATTTAATACATATTTTTTTTTGGTTTCCACGCAGTCAACACCAAGCTACACCTTTTTCTGGTCAAGTAATAGTATTGAAAAAGATATAACAACTTTTTAAATTTGGTTTTCGACGAGAATAAAACGGCGCGTTTGTGCCGAAAATCGGCGGCGGGGGTCCGTCATCACTTCGGATCGTCGCGGTTTGTTTACCCAGGACGCTCAAGGTGACGGCCAGCAGTTTTACTTGCCCCCTGCTGGCCACATATATGACGATTATTATAATTCACGGGGTGGTGAGGGGGGAATATTAGTTTCATATTATCATTATTAACCCTCGTGGCCCGGGCTGGTCCTCCAAAGGACGGAGGTCGTATTCGGGCGATCTGGCCGAAAAACGTCTAGGGCTACCGCATTTTTTTTTATTTTAACTGCTAGAAGTTTCCCACGCATCTATAAACATAGTGCGGTTTTCAATCTGTAGACTGGCGTTGAGTAGAGTTCTGTAAGTCAAGTGGTTCAGTTGTGATGACGATTTCAGTGGAGCGAATTTTGCCACGATGTTGACAATATCGGAGCTTTTCATACACTAATTTCGTCTTACGTCACAACAATAACATTGATCCGACGTCTCCTTATTGTTTTCGGAGGTGCGGTGACGCAACGATCGGCTTTGTTTACATGCGTCGGACGCACAGCGTTCAGACCAAGCTTAACCCTCCAGCCCCGGCTACGCATTACATAAATATACCCCGAAACCCGGGTGTTTTGGCCGAAAAACGTCTAGGCTAGGCTACCGTATCTTTGTTATTCTGACTGCTTCCGTATTCCCGCGCATCCCCAAGCATAGCTGTGTTATTTACCTGTAGAATGGCGTTAAGTAGAGCTCTCTAAGTCAACTGGTTCAGTTGTGATGATGATTTCATTGGAGATAACTTTATGGCAACAACAGCCACTTTACACTACTTTTCGATACTTAACAACAACATACAGGCACACACGAACAAGCGACGCTCTCCTTCTTGTGGCCGGAGATGCGGGGCGTCGGTCCAGCCGGCTGTTGTTTACATGCGTCGGACCGACGCCTCGCACACCAAGCTCACAGGCTTTCAACCACTGGGCGTTAAAGAGCCCTTCTGGGCAGCTCTGGTATGCTTTTTTATGGGCGTTCAAGAGCCCTTCCAGGAACAGAGGGTTAATAGGCTTTCAAGCTTACTGCCTTTTAATCGGACACCCGGGTACCGGCCCATCTGCCACGGTTGCCTTTTAAAAGGACAGCCGGGCTGGAAGGGTTAAAGTGTCCCCATTGCTTTTTTAGTGTTTCGTACACCAGAAAAGGGTGTAGCTTGGTGTTGGATGCATGGAAACCGGAAAAAAATATGTATTAAATCATTGGTGGTACCTGTCAAATAGGTGTCCAGTAACTAAAATCGTACCCTTTTTCTGGTCCGGTAATAGGCCTAGTATTGAAAACGATATAATAACTTTTTAAATGTGGTTTTCGACGAGGATAAAACGGCGCCTTTGTGCCGAAAATCGGCGGCGGGAGTCCGTCGTCGCTTCGGATCGTCGCGGTTTGTTTATCCAGGACGCTCGAGGTTACTAGGCTACGGCCAGCTGTTTTACTTGCCCCCTGCTGGCCACATATATGACAATTATTATAATTCATGGGGGGGGGGGGGTTGAGGCCCCCCCCCCCCCCCTCAACCCTGTCCTGTATCCCACGGCCTATAACGCAAGTCTTTATAAAAAAATGGACCCAACAACTGGTTATAGGGCCTATAAGCTTAGCCATTTGAAGTCGACCACCAAGGTGGCACCGGGAAGTCACTCCGAGCGTAAAGTAAACAAAGCGACGCTACTTCCACGAACGCAACACAGTTTGTTGTTGTTGTTGTTCCCCAAGCTGCCTGGCCGAACAGCCCCAAGGCCCCGAGCAAGGCCAAGGCCATAACCGAGCGCCCCACCAAACCCTCCCTGCCAGGCTGCCAACCACAATAAAGCCTGGGTGACCGAAGCCACTCCATGGCGGGGAGCTGAGGAGGGTGCGGAAACGCCCGGGAAACCAAAGCCCCACCCAGGGCCCTGTGCCCCTCAGCAATTATGAAGAGAAAGCTGAGGGAACGCAACCGAGTTGTCTTTAGGCCTATATTTCGTCTCATAGGCCTATTATCATTATTAAAGTGTCCCCATTGCTTTTTTAGTGTTTCGTACACCAGAAAAGGGTGTAGCTTGGTGTTGGATGCGTGGAAACCGAAAACAAAATATGTATTAGGCCTATATCGTTGGCGGACCGGCGGTACCTGTCAAATAGCCTAGGTGTCCAGTAACTAAAATCGTACCTCAATTTCACCCTAAATCCTGCTACCCTAGCTGTCCATCCATTAAGAATAGGCTATGATCGACATCGACAGGCAACATATGAAGGCAGCAGGCTAGCCTAAATTAAAGTTAATATAGGCCTAGATTCCTACAATGATAGCCTAGGCTATAGCCTAGCCTAATTATATTTATATAGAATTGTCCAATTTAAGAAGATCCTTAACAACCATGAGTTATAAATTACAAATATTGTTAAGATTACTTCACCATATCTTGCATAAAACAACGAAAAATACTTACCAAATCAAAATTCTTGGGCCATGCTTCTTTGTCTTTGGGGGTTGAAGGGCAACCTCAGGCGAATGCTCGCCCGCTCCGGTCCTACCGTAGTCGCGCGGCGGAAGTCCTAGGGCACAATTAAAGGAGATTAGATTTAGGCCTAAGGTTAAAATATACCACCGACTTCACACACGGGCCATGCTTCTTGGGATGCTAGGCCTAATGTCATCGTATTTCTTAACACATACTAAGGAACATTTTGTGCATGATATCTTTGTATTTATTATTGTTTAATCATTATTATATTTAAATATAAATTAATTGAATCAAACATCTCAAAATTAAGCAGGAATATTGTTTTCCCTTTGTTTTGTGGATATCGAAAAGAGCGCCACTTTCAAATGTATTCTAGTCGATGTTAAAATAATTTTCTCAGCTTAGAAAGGCTCTATAGGAAGCAGAAACGTACACATTATCTCAATTAACCCTGACTCTCATAGATTCTTCAGAATCTGATTAATATTATATAATGATGGTTAGAACATGTACAAAATAATGTATAAGCCTTTTTATGTTTTATTCTAGCTGACATTTAACAACTTTTCTCAGCTTAGCAAGGCTTGATAGGTATTTGACCACTTGCGAGTTTCGTTCTATAAGGAGTTGGAGCTGTAGACAACGATATTTAACAGAGTTTACAGCTAAAACATATATAAATACATAAAATCCAATTCAACATACTATTTAGCCATCAGAAACCTACATTATTATTGTATTTATGTTTACTACCGATGTCAACAACTCCAACTTCCTTATAGAACGAGTGGTCAATTAACAACTTTTCTCAACTTAGGCTTGATAGGCATAAAAATACGTCAAGTATATCAATTAACTTTGGAAACTGATTAAAATCGTTTAATGATAGTCAGAATATCTAGAAAATTCGTCAGTGTACGGGCAGGATAACTATTTTCGTAAATTGGCTTCTATTAGACAATATTTCTCAGCTTCGGAAAGACCTCTACGAATGAAAAGGGTGAAGAATCTCGGTTATCTCTCTGTCTCCCATAGGTTCTTTAGTTAGTAGTTACTATAGTCTATTCGCTGTAAGTAGGTGAGAAATCATGACCTCTAACCTCTGTAACTCAAAAACGGCTAGAGTAATCGAGCTAACATTTCTAACATTTGGGAAGAAACAGTCAAGGAATAGATGTATAAATTTACAGCCAGTTTGCTCTACCCCTTTTTGAGTTACAGAGGATAGAGGTAATGATTGCTCACCTACTTACAGCGAGTATACTATAACATAAGAACATGGGAGTCTGCAGAAAGTCGATTGGCCCAATCAAGGCAGATCCCTCTCACACCTAATCCTAATTATAAGCCCAGCTCTCTCTTCTTCCCCTTCCCCCTCTCTCTCTTCTCCCCCCCCCCCTCTCTCTCTCTTCTTCCCCTTCCCTCTCTCTCTCCCTCTCTTCCCCCCCCCCCACGCTCTCTCTCTCTTTGAGTGGGGATAGAGAGCTTTCCACTTTACTGTCCTAGTTTTAAACCCTAACATAAACTTATATTATAGGTTTAACCCTTTCTGTCTTTACTGTCTTTTTAACTTTATTCTGGCTATACTATTAGACGATTGTATTCAGTCTAAAAATGGCACCCAGCAATCAACAGGCTTCGAACTATCTCACTTAACCATAGACTCCTTTAATTATTATGTTCCTTCCAACAACCAACTATACTCCTAAAATCGATTAATGAAATTTACAAACACATGTGGCAGTCCGTGGATTCGAATCCAGGATGCTCACACCGAAAATCAACACCTTATGCATCGCACCACGTAGACAGGAGTCTATGGTTTGGACATGTGTTTGGAAATGGCCAAAATGATGCTATGTTATGCTAATTTTCTTACTGAAATAACAGAAAAGCATTCTCACCACCACAACCAACATACCGAAATCCCCACCCCTACCTCCACCACCATCTCCACCAACAATGTTGCCACACCACCACCACAGCCAACATACCAAGATCACCACCTAACTTCTCACCACCACCACCACAGCCAACACCTCTACCGACGACTGGATTACTTATACTAAACTAATTTAGTCTAATTGGATTACTTGTATACCGCACTAATTGGATTATGAAATAAGACAGTTAACCACGCATTCACCACCACCAAGGCGGTTTCCCTAGAATCATCAAAGAAAACCACTCGAGGGCAAACAATTATATAGAGAGCAACATGCGATCAGTTTCTCGCCGATTACACTCCTCCTGCAACATCCCAAACCTACAAACTTGCAAACACTGTCCACGCCCTCTACCTCCAGCCTACAAACCACCTAAGCCAGAACCAGAACAAACCAGGACAAATATATAACTTACCAAAGCCCAAGATGGCCACCTTCTTCTTCTTTCTTCTTCTCTCACATCGCATTTATGAATATAAGAATAACACCACCCCAGAGCTACAAGGGAACAACCACCACCCCAACACGAGTTACTGCCATCGAGATGACACGTCCTCCAACACCAGGGAAAGACTTATTCATCACCATAATCACTCCCAAAGTCCAGCAGAACAAGAAGAGCGAAGAGGAGAAATCAACCAAGGAATAGCACCATAAACACGCAGACATCCCCACGCCACTCTAGAGCGCAACCGCCTCGCCGCCATGACCAGAGAAGCCGAAATATACAGATGTCACCCCACCTCCAGGCCACACGGACACAAACGCCGTACAATACCCTACCCCTAGGCGTCTTTCTGATGCTCAGCCACACCACCGCCAAGACGCTGAGAAAAGAGGTGACCTCAGCAGGAGATTCTAAGATCGATACTCAGCCAGAGAGCTGTCCTTTTAATCGGTAATATCTCGCTGTTTTTACGTATTGGATTTGTATCTTGAATACGTAAAATGTAACTAAAACTATTTACTTATTACTTAGTACTTATTGATATGAAGTGCCAACTTTTATTCTAGCTGTTTTTACGTATTGGATCTGTATCTTGAATACGTAAAATGTAACTAAAACTATTTACTTATTACTTAGTACTTATTGATATGAAGTGCCAACTTTTATTCTAGCTGTTTTTACGTATTGGATCTGTATCTTGAATACGTAAAATGTAACTAAAACTATTTACTTATTACTTATTCTAGCTGATTTTACGTATTGGATTTGTATTTTGAATACGTAAAATGTGATTAAAACTAGTTACTTATTACTTATGCTTGCTGTTTTTACGTATTGGATCTGTATCATGAATACGTAAAATGTAACTAAAACTATAGTTACTTATTCTAGATGTTTTTATTTATTGGATTTGTATCTTGAATACGTAAAATGTAACTAAAACTATTTACTTATTACTTATTGATATGAAGTGCCAACAAGGAACCAGTAAAAAGTAAATAAGTAACTAACTTCAGTGCGCTAGATGGTGAAGCGTTTATTGCAATGTGGGGTTGACAATATAGCCCAGGGCGCCAGTAAGGATATATGGCCCTGTAGGTTGGAACAGTTTACTTATCTCAACCCTTTCATAGAGTCCCTGGAGGTGGTAATGTGGTGGTCAGGGACTCTCACATAGCTGCTGTGTTGTAGTTGGAGATTACCCTCTATTTCCACAAGACCACAGCCACCTTTGGATGTGCCTTTTAAAATATATTATTAAATTTTTTACTGGATTTTGAGCAAGAGCGTGTGAATCGCTGCAAAATGTTGCTTGAATAAAACACCTAATTATTTGTTTCATCTGCTGTATATTATCAAGTTCAAAGAAAGCCCCAGAGAAACCCGAGCCACACTTGCACGCCTCAGGTCCGGCCACCACCCCTTACAAGATTACAAACACGGAATAAACCAACTCATGACCCCTCTTGTCCTCGCTACCAACATCCTTCTGACAACACAGAAAATTAATATTCCACTACCCAGCACTTGCCCAGCACAGACATAACTTCAACATCACTTCACTCGGAGATCTCTGGACTTATCCGAGGGAAGTGTCGGACTACCTGGATACTGCGGGATTCCCATCAAAGGGAATCTTGGGGCTACTACAACAACAATTAAGCTCAGAAATTATCTCTCATATTCCAGATCGAAGATAGAGCTACTATATTTGAGACTTATTTTTTCTCTATATGTATATGTGAAGGAGACAAAAGACAAAGCTGCCTGCAACAATTGAGTGTCTCCCCGAAAGTTGAAAGAGTATTTGCCTGAGTATATAGCCTACATACAAGATTGGAAAGAAAATTGTTTATGTGCTTGATCTAGTGTAGTGAAATAGATAGATGTGTGTGAGAGCTAGTTAGATTACATGGCTGTGTAGGTGAGACGCAAACAGAAACCGTGAGGGAAGCCAGACAAATACAAAAATAGTTCCAGTAACTCCTTATGACATGCCTATGAGGCCTCCCCTAGGTATTGTCCTGTGCAATTGGTATCTATACAATCTCCACTATTATATGCTATATGTCTTGATGGTGTACTGGTTTTAGTGTTTAAGATATGTAGGCTATGTGGTAACCCAGGTTCGAATCCTGGGTGGATCACATGCTTCCATTGATTTCATTGGGAGGTATTTGGTGTTGGGAGAGAAATGTATAAATTAGATTATTCATATGAAAAGTGGGGATTGGGCTGTGGGGATCGGTTTTTACACCATACCCGAAAGAGGATTTATGGAGCTCCGATCTTACTCTCAACCATCTGAACAATTTAACCAGCACACCTAAACTTCGTTAAATGCGGAAATAGCCTCACGAAAATATCATGTCCTGGTGGGGACACGAACTCTCGACCCTTGGGTGTGAGGCAGGCACCTTACCAGTTAGACCAATAGAGATATCCCTCTTGGCCTGTTCGGCTCAGGGTATTTCCGCATCCGAGGTCTGTTTAGGCTAGCCTATTTTCACTGACTTTACAGGGCCTGAGTATATACATACATACAGATTATTCATATTATGTAGTGTATGATATTAATAAATGCTAAAGTTACCCATGAAAGACAGCTTTCATCGAACAAGATATTTGTAGAAAACGTTTTAATGCAGTAACTTATTTAAATTGTATTGAACTCTTGGTGTTAAATTGTTATTATTTATTTATGAAACCACGATTTCACAATATAATTATGTTTGATCAAATAATGGGTAAATTTCTATAATTGCACCTATACGAGCTAAAAAAAATATTATTGTATTTAACAGGAAGGTACAACGAGGTAAGTGATGTGGTATATAGGTGGCAATATGCGGAAATGGATTATAAGGGCATTCTGCCCCCTCTGACAAAAGTCTATCAATCTAGATGTGACACGGATTTACAATGTTTCAGAGAGACATTAGCCTAACCTAACAACCTTACCTAACCTAACCTAGTATTATGGGTGGGGGCTGCCGCCCCCACACCCCCGCTGGTTGGGTAAAACGGTAGAAATCCAGTTGGGGTGGAGTGAATAACCGTAGATTTTCGTAAGGGGGTAAGAGGGGGGCAGAATGCCTTTATAATCCATTTCCGCATATTGCCACCTATACCACATCACTTACCTCGCCGTACCTGCCTGTTAAATACAATAATAATTTGTTTAGCTCGTATAGGTGCAATTATAGAATAATACCAAATAATGTAGTTTTGCTTGTTTTTTTATGAACATCAACCACAATAAAAAGGAAAAACAGAATATACTACCACATAACACAGAGGTGCGGCAAGTTGCGAGAATTCAGAGTCTACCAGACTAACATCAGAGCAACATCTAAAATATATTGCTCTCGAATTACGGTAAGATATCATTATTATTGCGTTGTATATGAACAACGAACTACTAGAATACAATTTTAACATATCTTAAAGAACACTATAAGAATATAAGGTAAACAAATCTTTTAAAACACAACACATATATCTACAAAAATGACTAGCACCATCCAGCTCGCAGTGCCTCGTCTGTTCCCTGTGCCTCCCTGCCCGTCCAAGCTGCCCCTGCCTCCAGTACGGTGGCTGCGAACCGAACACAAGGATCTGGTTCAGTTCCAACACCGCCTCACCATCACAGAGTCCCTTGTGGCATACCTGACCTCATCTGGCATCTTGGTCAAAGCCTGAGGGATGCGTATGTTTACGTATTGGGACCCGCAGAGAGCCGCTCTCGGGTTTATGCTTACGCTAAGTGGAACCCGCAGAGACCGCTCTCGGGCTGCATAATGTGTGGGGGTTGTGCATGGGGACTAGCGGTTGGGGACAGGATCAGGATTAGGGATGTAATGACTGGTAATCCTATAGTTCTAAAAGAATCAAGAGTGGGACTATTAACTACATGCTTTGGGAGGTGATTCCACTCTTGGATATTGCGGGGAAAAATGATTGTCTAAATGTATATATTTTTTTTTTCTGGACCCCCATCTCCCTCATGCTTAGCCCCATCAGACATTTTCCTACCGAATAAATGTAGGCCTACATTTATTCCGAAGGGTGATCTCGAAGATTTTTGTTTAACCCTTCTTTACCGGCGACGTCTTTTATATTTTATCGTAGCTATATTTAGACGATTTTGTGCAGTTTAAGAATGATGTGTGTTAG
Source organism: Paralithodes platypus (assembly GCA_032716605.1). NCBI lineage: Eukaryota > Metazoa > Arthropoda > Malacostraca > Decapoda > Lithodidae > Paralithodes > Paralithodes platypus. The sequence goes on from CM064572.1 coordinate 6,874,743, forward strand.
TATAAAGGATTAAGTGAGAGGTCTTATTTAAGCTGAATAAAATTGTCTAATAGTAGCCAGAATAAAGCTGAAAGAATGTACGGCATCGGTAATGAAGGGGTTAAGCTTGATAGAGGTCTATATAATTATTTTTATGGAATATTTATCTACTATGAATTCTTCAAGAGTTATGTATATTCCATGTTTTCTTGTTATTTTTTAATGGGAAAAAATGTCAAGCTCTTTAGGAAATTTTGATTTTATTTGTTTTATCTGATATCCTGTTTTACCATATCCTTCAAGATACGAGGAAGTTTTTTTTTCATTATAATATGGCTATTATTAGACGATTTTATGCGGCTTAAGGAGAGTCTCTAGGAATCAAAGGGGTATAATCTATATAAACTCCATTTTTCTACCGAAAAATGTACATATTTATCTTCAAAGGGGGTCTGTGGGGGTGCAATTATAAGCTTGATGGAGGTCTAGCGAGGAAACTAACAAATAAATGGACCAAAAAACCAGCCACTGTCCCCTTAATACAGGTACGACAAAAATTCCAAATTCTGTCCGAAACTGAATAAAATCATCAAATGAAAGCCAAAATAAGAGGAAGAACCCCGTCCTTTTACACTGAATAGGTTAAAACCATTGTCCCTTGATTTTATGTCATCTACTGTAGGTCCTATTACATAGGATAACTTTATCTCCTGTCTCATGATCTGGTGAGGATTCGGGCAATAAACTATAGTCGGGGTTTTTTCAGCTGATGGGAAATGGAATCTTTCAAGTCTGTGATGCAAATACTATATTAAGACGCTAAAACATTTCCGCGCACTATGCTACCATGGGATTGAGTCCTTTAGAGTTAATACCAACACTGTTGCTAACTTGCTAGTCCTGAACCTTCCCCTACCTCCACGACGATGTCGGTAGCGTCAGAGCGAGAAACTGTAATTTTGCCTACAATGATGATAAGTAACACCCCGTTCTTAACCCCTTCTGTACCGGCGACATCTTTTAACTTTATTCTGGCTACTATTAAACGATTGTATTCCGTTTAAAAAGGGCCTCCATCAATTAACAAGCTTTGAAATATCTCACTTAACCCTTTTAACTACCACAGATCCTTCTTAAACTGCACAAAATCGTCTAAATATAGCTATAATAAAACTAAAAAGACGTTGCTGGTATAGAAGGAGTTATCATTAATCATCCATTACAAACCCCAATGTACTTGAATAAACTAATGAAGGCATATATGGTTGTCCCGGGATTCGAACTAGGGACACCACACCCAGAACATAAACATCTAAGCCATTACACCATCAACACAGTTAATACCAGCCAATAGTAATAAGGGAGTTTACAATATACATGCATTGCTAGATCAATGTTCCCAACACACTGTTCTGCGAATCTGCGGTCTTCTCTACCGTCAGTACAATATGTATAGCCCGTTCATTCTAGGTGGGACAGAAATTGTAACCTCTAACCTCTCTAACTCAAAAAGGGCTAGAGCAAATGAGCTACCAATTTCTACACACATTCCCTAGCCAAGTCTTCCTATTTGGTAGAAATATTAGCTCGATTACTCTAGTCCGTTTTAAGTTATGAGAGGTTAGGGGTTACGATTTCTACACAACCTAGAATGAACGGACAATAGTATCGGGAAGAGAAACATTGAAACTGCTTAACCCCTACTGTACCGGTGACGTTCTTTTCATTGTATTCTGGCAATTATTAGAAGATTCTATTTAGCTTAGGAAGGACCTCAGCTACCAATGAAAAGGCTACCGACTATCTCAAATAATCCATGTAGCTACCATATATCCTTCTTATGCTGCATAAAATCGTCTAAATGTAGCTAGAATAAAGTATAAGACGTCGCTGGTACTCAAAGGGTTAAGTTTACGGGAGCCCAGCACGAACAGGTGTATGGGTTAGTCACTGCAGTACAAGGACAAAGATAGGTTATCCTCTATTAAGGGGATAGTGGCCGGTTTTGGGGCTTTCAATTTATTTATTCATTTATTTTTTAGTTTCCTCGCTAGACCTCCATCAAACTTAGAAATACACCCCATAGACCCCCCTTCAAGATAAATTTGTACATTTTTCGGTAGAAAAATATCCCGGCCAAAGGCTGGTTTCTCTTAATATTAACTATAGACTAAGAAGACAGACGAATAAAGAAAAACTTAAACCAAGAAAAAAAAAAAGAGACCAAATACAGGAAAATAAATTTATTAAAATAAAGCACGCCACAAATACACAATATATATAACAGAAAATATAACTGCCTATAAGGAAGTGCCGATGGAAAGGCATTAATGCTTCCCGACTGAACTGAACCTAACTGATTAATAACACACATAACACAGTCACTCCAACAGCTTCCTCTCTCTCCAACATCCCCTCTCTACACTCTTCAGAAAAATAGGAAAGGTAGAATTTAGATACGAGGTGCCGTTGTAAAGGCTTAGGCTATCCCTCGATACCTTCACCTGACCTGACTGATACCTTTTTCAATATCCTTGATTTATTGCAGTGTAGTTGGAAAGGCAAACCCACAGGACAGACCCTGACCCAGAGAGAGTGCTATAACCCCGCCACTTAATGATTCTTCCTTATAGCCAAATCAATGCTCGGTTTATTATTCATGCTTCGGCAACAATATCGTGACCTCGTGCATGTTTTATCGAAGAGAAACTCCCCATATCGGTACTAAATCAGAATATAACTGGCGTCTGTACATAATTCACAAGGCTCTATAATAGTCTAACTATACAGGGTGTTCAGAAAACATGTGTACAAAATGAAATGGGTGATAGGGAACACAGAATTAAACATTTTGTACTCCATGGAGGTATGTCCATAAATGCTTCCTTGCGGTGCTACAGGGTAGACAGTTTCAACGTAATTTCCCTAAATTTGTACCCTAACTTCTCTGAGTAATCCGTTTACATACAAACATAGTAATTTAATGTACACAACAGTATGACATAAGACATCTTCGTTCAGTAAACAGTTCTGACTGATGATTAATGATTGTTAATCTTCTCTTCAATTTAATGTTCTTTTGTTTTTGAAGTGTACTGACATTAATAAAGTAATGTTCATACTGTTGTGTACATTAAATTACCATGTTTGTATGTAAAGGGTTACTCACAGAGAAGTTAGGGTACAAATTTAGGGAAATTACGTTGAAACTGTCTACCCTGTAGCACCGCAAGGAAGCATTTATGGACATACCTCCATGGAGTACAAAATGTTTAATTCTGTGTTCCCTATCACCCATTTGATTTTGTACACATGTTTTTTGAACACCCTGTATATAGACCAAGACGTTACGGTAGCAAGATATCGAACGCAGGGCCTTATGTGGGTCGCAGCAGGGGTCGAAGCTTCATGAGTCGAACCACCGCGAAAGAATGAGAAATATGTGTAACTTTTATAAACGTTTGATATAATATGAGGTTGCTTTCCGAATGTATCGATCATTTTTTTATGCATTCGTTCATTAGGTCTGAAAGACCGTTTCCTTTATATCTGTGGTGTAATTTGATTTATGTTGGGTAGGCTAGCTAGTTTTAGGCATATTTGGGTAGGCTAGCTAGTTTTAGGGATATTCGGCGAACGAACACGAGTAAATCATACTGTATAAGACCAGGAGTGGAACTCTGCAACTAAACGATAGGAAAAGACACAAATGGAGAAGTAGAATGCACTCTATGTGGCCATGATTATGAAGATCTGAAACATTTTATGTTAGTGTGCCCATCAATAAATAATGAAAGAATGAAAGCTAAAGAACTACAACAGCCATACCAGGAAGATGAACTGGGAATAATAGGAGACTATTTATTCAGAGAAGAAAATCTAGAAGAGAAAAAGGAGATTTTATATAAGATGTGGAAGAAGAGAGAAATAATAATTAAAAGTTTGACATCTAATTAAGAAAGATAAAAACCATTGAATGTAAACTAGGAAATATCAAGTAAAGTTAAATCTTCAGGGAGCTGCCGTTGCTAAGGCGTTCTGCCCCTTGGAGACGACATCCGACATCCGACTTCAACCACACTTTTTATAAACGTATGATATAATGTGAGGTTGCTTTCCGAATGTAGCGATCAGTTTCTTATGCATTCGTTCATTAAGTTTGAAAGGCCGTTTCATTTATATCGTTTAATGATTCGTTTTCCTTTCTGAAACAATTAGTGGTCAGTTTCCTGTAGTGTATGATAGTGAATGGACGTGTACCCTCCGTGGATCAATAATAACAGCCTCTTATCTTCATCAATCATGCACTATCACACCGAAATAAGGTAGGTGCGAGATGGTGAAGGGTTTATTGCAATGTGGGGAAAGTATTAAGGAGCAAACTACCGTACTTCGTTAGTATAAATGACAAAGTGCAGGTATTTGTTGATAAGGGGCGAATGGGTTAGGCTATGGGGTGATGCGTGTTTAGCCTATGCTGCTTAGAAATTACCACACACTAGCCTATTACGTTCTGGGACCCGCAGAGGACCGCTCTCACGAAGCATGATGTGTGTGTAGGCCTATGTGAGTACAGTGTACACGCACACACATACATTATGCACACAAATGTCATGCAACTTGCAAGAAAGGATGTAATATCCGGGCATATCGCCAGCTTTGTTTACGTAACTCGTACTCTCGGGCTATGTTCCCGTCTATTTTGACTGCTCTTTTTTTCTGTTATTTGCCCCCTACTGGCAATAGGCCTATATATGATGATGAAAATATGTCATGGGGGGAGGGGACGGAAAGCCCCCTCCTCAACCTAGGCCTAGTCTTCGTGGTGCGATGCATAAGGTGTTGATTTTCGGTGTGAGCGTCCTGGGTTCGAATCCACGGACTGCCACATGTGTTTGTAAATTTCATTAATCGATTTTAGGAGTAGGCCTAGCCTATAGTTGGTTGTTGGAAGGAACATAATAATTATATTGGTACCGGTACATTTTTATCATGTGACAGCTAAGAGTTTTAACACAGGCTAGGCCTACTATACAGTATATAAGATAATTATCGCGAATAGACTCGCAGCGTTATTATACATAATTTATTAGGGAAAGTGAAGCTCTATGGAATCCTTATAATATACTCACATAGATTCCGTTGTGGTAGAATAGTTTTGATAAGTTTTGTAATTCGATTTGGTAATTATAGGGAATAGGCTTGCCGCCTTATTATACATAATTTACTAAGGACAATGTAGGTCTATGGAATCCTTATACTGTACTCATGTATAATCCACAGTGGGAGAGTAGTTTTGATCACATTTATAAAACCCTAACCCTATAATAGCCTAGGCTATTTATAGAAAAAACGCCTAATCTAATCACTCTCAGAGCTTCGGACATCCTCACTGTTTACAAACGCCTTCTTGATGCAGTTTAATCGATATTTACCCACTGCTGGCAACATAGATGATGATTTCAATAAGTCATGGGGGGGGGGGGCAAAGCCCCCCCCTCAACCCACCTTGGAAGTATAACTTAAACCATGAAAACATTAATTTCTCAAAATCTGGAGGAAAAAACATGAAAAATAAGGGGCTTACCGGGCTTACGGTCATGTTTACATAGGGCAATCGCCGCGGTTAACTTTGCATCTATTTTGACAGCGATTTTTTCTGTTATTTGCCCTCTGCTGACAATATATATGATGATAACAATATGTCATGGGGGGGTGAGGGGGGCAAAGCCCCCCCTCAACATAGTATTGTATCTAATGGCATTCAAAATATATGGGAACTTGACTGCAACCGTCCGACGCCTCCCCCGCCGCCGTCATGTTTGCAGTTGTCGATTGCCGTGGTTAAAAGTTCGCTTCTATTTTGACAGCGATTTTTTTGGTTATTTGCCCCCTGCTGGCAATATATATGATTATGACAATATTTCATGGATGGGAGAGGGAGGGCAAAGCCCCCATCAACATATTATTGTATCCAAAGGCAGTCAAAATACACGGGAACAAGATGACAAGCGTCCGACGCCACTCCGCGTAGTGTAAACAAGGCTGGCGATACACCCGGGAACTACATCCTACCCAAAATAAGGGTGCGAGCCTATTCCCTATAATTACCCGAGCGTGCAACTTATGTAAACAACGCGACCATATGACTGCTAACACCATTTTTACCGAAAGGGGCCTTCGACTGTGACTTTTCTGTAGCCTACCGAAAAATGTAAAATAATAACTTGAAAGGGGGTCGGGGAAGGGGGAATTTGGGTTATACTAATGTTTTGGACCGACAGTTAGCCCATCGATCTTTTTAGGCCTAATAGGTCCGGTAGAGCATATACATCATTGCTATATATGTCATTAAGAGCTGAAATGTGTTATAAGGGAGAAAGAAAAAAAAACGCTAAAATACAGTAGCCTATACTGTAAAACAATGTCTTTCAGCCAGTACCCAACCAGCGGGGGTGTGGGGGCGGCAGCCCCCACCCATATACTAGGTTAGGTTAGGTAAGGTTGTTAGGTTAGGCTAATAGCCTAGCACATTAAAAAAATAAATAATAATAATAGCCTAACCCAACCAGCGGGGTGTGGGGGCGGCAGCCCCCACCCATAATACTAGGATAGGTTAGGTAAGGTTGTTAGGTTAGGCTAATGTCTTCCCCAAAGTTGACTATTTTTATAACATAAGATATTAGGCTACCCACTCCACCCCGTGAAATCCGAGCCAGCTTTCGTCAAAAGTTGGCTCGGGTATTCACAAAATTGGGTTTTATGGGTTTGCAATTTGGGAAAACCCGAGCCAAGTTTTGACACAAAACGCTATATTATTGTATTTTTACGCTTTTAACCCCTCATTTTCCCTGAACTTCATAGCCCTCCCCACTAGTGGGGGGCGTGTTTTTAGATTGTTGGATAATGGGTAAATACTCATTTCAGCTCCTCTTCAGTATAAAACAACACTATATCTGAAGGAAAAATAAAAAAATACAAACTAAAACTTACTGAAATCGCTGTCGGTCCAAAAAGTCAGGTTTACCGGAATTTGGACAAGATGACGTTTATCCACCAATTCAGGCACCTCGATAATTAGGTCAGATATCATTTAGTGTGTGTGTGTTTTTTTTTGTTTTTTTTTCATATATCATTTAGTTAGGCACCATATTTATTGTCATGTATGTTCAATTAGACAGAAGGGTGTTCTTGAGATAATATTTTTTAGTTTGAAAGTGTGTATACTGCTTTGTGTGGAAGATGATCGCTGCCACATTATTGACGTAACTCAACTACCGTGCACGAGTCATAACGAGAAATTACCACACATAGACACACATACACACTACACAGCCGCACACGCACACAGCCCCCACACACAGACACACACACACTGTCGCACATAGACCTACACTACACATACACCATATAGAGAGACACACACACACACACACACACATAGACCTACACTACACACACACACACACACACACACACACACACACACACACACACACACACACACACACACACACACACACACACACACACACACACACACACACACACACACACACACACAGTTTATGAAAGACCCACGTGTGTTCGCCTCAGAGACCTTAACCTAGAAACGGCTTGGTACTACATTTGCCCTAATGACGCCTGCATCCATTACGTAAGAATGTCTGAGGGATATAAAAGTTTGCGTTCCGTAGACTTGTACGACTCAGGTTGGGGTCCACATTTCTTCTTTCTTCTTCTACAGAACCCGCTCGTGGACCCGCCGTTGCTGCTTAACCCCTTCATTACCGAGGTCGTCTTTTCATTATTTTCTGGCAATTATTAGACAATTATATTTAGCTTAGGAAGGGTATGCACTAATTAAAAGGCTTCCAGGTATCCCAAATCATTATTTTAACTAACACACGTCATTTTTTAGGTCTAGTGACCCTTCTAGGCTGCTTGTCCTCCAAAACACTGAGGATCAACTGTCCAAACAGTGGTTTAGAGTGGGTATTGAGGGATAAGCTATTAAGCCTTTACAACGGCACCTCGTAGTTACTTTCTATCTACTTTTCCTATTTTCTGAAGAGTGTAGAGAGATGAGAATGGGTGTTGGAGAGAGAGGAAGCTGTTGGAGTGGTTTTGTTAATGTGTGTTATTAGTCTGTATCACATTCGCTTGATATACAAATCTTTAACCCTTTCTGTACCGGCGACGTATTTTTTTTTATTCGATTTCAGCTACATTTAGGCGATTTTATGAAGCTTAGGAAGGATCTAGGTTACCGGTATAGGCTATGGTACCGTAGCTAACAGGATTAATTGAGATAGTCTGTAGCCTTTTAAGGGGAGGTATTTAGTTTGTTCCCTAGACCTCCATCAAGCTTAAAATTACACCCACTTGAGTCCCTTTCAAGATAAATTTGTACATTTTTCGGTAGAAAAATGTCCCGGCCGAAGGCCGATTCCTCTGAAAGTACAGGCTCGCTATCGCTCGCCAGGATAAAATCGACACCTGAATTGCACGAAAGGTCTTAATATGGGGTGAAAGTTCTTAAAATCGCTAAACTAATGGGGCAAACTTTTTATAATATAAAAAACAATGGGGCTAAACATGAGGGAGAAAGGGGTCAAGAAAAAAATCCCTCAAGTGGAGATCTCCCCTTAATGGTTCGCTATCGCTCGCTGCAAAAAAACACCTAGCCTATAGTAGATGGGATCAATCGTCTTTAGATATTATCGTCAAACAAATGGAGAGACACTCTCGGACCATATATGGTTAACACCTCCCACTACAACCTACAGTACACACACACACACGCCAACACACACACCAACATACACACACACACGCCAACACACACCAACACACACACCCATACACACACACACGCAAACACACACCAACACACACACCCATACACACACACACGCAAACACACACACCAACACACACACCAACACACAAACACACCCATACACACACACACATTAGCACACACACACCCATACACACACACACACACGCAAACACACACATCAACACACACACCCATACACACACACACCCATACACACACACACCCATACACAGACACACGCAAACACACACATCAACACACACACCCATACACACACACACGCCAACACACACACCCATACACACACACACGCAAACACACATCAACACACACACACCCATACACACACACACGCAAACACACATCAACACACACATCCCATCTGGGGTTGGCAAAAATGGTACAAGGCGAGATGGGTATCATATGGTTCACCTAAGCTGATGGCTACCTAAGCCTTCGTGCGAGGCGGTACCGTCTATAGTGAGAATGGTACCATACAGATCCACCCTAAGCCTTCGTTTCCGATGTCGCCAATTGGCTAAAAATACAGACTACACACACATCCACAGCCATTCCAACGATACATATAACACCTACACATATAGGAAGCGGGAAATAACGAGCATGCTCACTCCCGCAATACAACTAGAGTAAGTACTAGAGTAAGTACACCCATACACACACACACCCATACACACACACACACGCAAACACACACATCTATCTATCTATCTATTTATCTACTGTATAATAAGGGTGCCCAGTAGTATAATCAATAGTAACCAGTTTAATCATCAACAATCAGCGTCATCATCACCGTCACTGCGGTTAGGTCACGGGCGCTGAGGAACTGGGTCATATAGGCTACCTGTATTAACCGGTGCTTTATGGCTGGAACCAACGCCATATGGGTTTATACAGACGCCATGTTGGCTACCAGGCTCACAATCGAGAGGCTATTCGTCACCACTTCTCTCGTCTATTCTTCAGTCATCTCGCTATTTTTCAACGCTTTTTCCACACCATCTCAATCTATTTCCCCTTGTTTCTGACAAATGTATTCTCTTTGTGAGCCTTTCATCTCCCATTCGTTTAACATGTCCATACCAGCATAACACCCTTCTTTCCACTCTGGCCGATAAGGGTTCCTGTTTCCCACTCTCCTATGTACCGGGTACCTCTTCATTCCTCAATCTGTCTCTACGGGTGACAGGTCAGTTGAACCAGTGCCACTTCAACCAGTGCTAACTCAACCAGTGACCATTTTAACCAGTAGGTTAGGTTAGGTTAGGTTACTGGTTAAAATGGTCAAAATGGTCACTGGTTGAAATGGTCACTGGTTAAAGTGGCACTGGTTCAACTGACATGGAACCGTCTCTACGCGTTATTCCACACATTTGGAAGCTAAGATAGGTCAGGTTAGGTTAAGTTAGGTTGGGTTAGCATAAGTTACGTTAGGTTAGGATAGGTTAGGATAGGTTAGGTTAAGGGGGGATTTCCACCTGGAGGATTTTTTTCTCCCTCATGTTTAGCCCCATTGCTTGTGAGATTTAAAGACGCTTGCCCCATTAGTTTGGCGATTTTAAGAACCCTCGCCCCATTTCTGTCAATTTTAAGACCATTCGTGCCATTTAGGTGTCGATTTTTTCCTGGCGAGTGATAGCGAGCCTGTAATTTACGGGGAACCGGCATTTGGCCGGTACATTTTTCTACCGAAAAATGTACAAATTTATCTTGAAAGGGGGTCAAGGGGGAGTAATTTTAAGCTTGATGGAAGTCTAGGGAATCAACTAAAAACCTCCTCTTAAGTTAGTTCCATTTTTGTCTATTTTAGAGGGAGATAAAAGGCAAAGCTGGTTGCAACAATCTATCTATCTATTGCCTGACGCCGTGATCACCAAAGGGGTGGCCACGAACGAAACGCCCCCATGCACCTCTGTCCCCAGTCAGTCGACGCCCCTCCTCCCAACCAGCACAAGTGTCTCTCCCAAATTTTAGAGGGTGACAGAGCTAAATTGTGGACGGTTGGTGGTCATCTTAACAAATGTGTTTATTGTTGAGTGTGTTACAAAGAAGTGTGGTATACTGGTGTAGTTGTTTAGTGTAGTGAAATAAATAGGAGGTGATGTTTGTGAGAGCTAGCTGGATAACTATGCTCACCAGAAACTCCTTATGACATGTCTATGGGTACCATATTGTCCTGCTTGATTGGTGTCTACAGTCTCCCTAATACTGCTATAGGTTAGGTTAGGATAGGATAGGATAGCTTAGGTTCGGTTAGGATAAGATAAGTTAGTTTAGGTTAGGATATATTATGATAGGTTAGGATAGCTTAGGATAAGTTAGTTTAGGTTAGGATATATTATGATAGCTTAGGTTAGGATAGCTTAGGATAAGATAGTTTAGGTTAGGATATATTATGATAGGTTAGGTTAGGATAGGTTAAGATAAGTTAGTTTAGGTTAGGATATATTATGATAGGTTAGGTTAGGATAAGATAGTTTAGGTTAGGATATATTATGATAGGTTAGGTTAGGATAGGTTAAGATAAGTTAGTTTAGGTTAGGATATATTATGATAGGATAGGTTAGGATAAGATAGTTTAGGTTAGGATATATTATGATAGGTTAGGTTAGGATAGGTTAAGATAAGTTAGTTTAGGTTAGGATATATTATGATAGGTTAGGTTAGCTTAGTTTAGGTTAGGATATATTATGATAGGTTAGGTTAGGAAAAGATAGTTTACGTTAGGATATATTATGATAGGTTAGGTTAAGTTAGTTTAGGTTAGGATATATTATGATAGGTTAGGTTAGGATAGCTTAGTTTAGGTTAGGATATATTATGATAGGTTAGGTTAGGATAGCTTAGTTTAGGTTAGGATATATTATGATAGGATAGGTTAGGATAAGTTAGTTTAGGTTAGGATATATTATGATAGGTTAGGTTAGGATAAGTTAGTTTAGGTTAGGATATATTATGTTAGGATAAGTTAGTTTAGGTTAGGATATATTATGATAGGTTAGGTTAGGATAGGTTAGGATAAGTTAGTTTAGGTTAGGATATATTATGATAGGTTAGGTTAGGATAGCTTAGTTTAGGTTAGGATATATTATGATAGGTTAGGTTAGGATAAGATAGTTTAGGTTAGGATATATTATGATAGGTTAGGTTAGGATATCTTAGTTTAGGTTAGGATATATTATGATAGGTTAGGTTAGGATAGCTTAGTTTAGGTTAGGATATATTATGATAGGTTAGGTTAGGATAAGTTAGTTTAGGTTAGGATATATTATGATAGGTTAGGTTAGGATAAGTTAGTTTAGGTTAGGATATATTATGATAGGTTAGGTTAGGATAAGTTAGTTTAGGTTAGGATATATTATGATAGGTTAGGTTAGGATAAGTTAGTTTAGGTTAGGATATATTATGATAGGTTAGGTTAGGATAAGATAGTTTAGGTTAGGATATATTATGATAGGTTAGGTTAGGATAAGATAGTTTAGGTTAGGATATATTATGATAGGTTAGGTTAGGATAAGATAGTTTAGGTTAGGATATATTATGATAGGTTAGGTTAGGTTAGGTTAGGATAAGATAGTTTAGGTTAGGATATATTATGATAGGTTAGGTTAGGATAAGTTAGTTTAGGTTAGGATATATTATGATAGGTTAGGATAAGTTAGTTTAGGTTAGGATATATTATGATAGGTTAGGTTAGGATAAGTTAGTTTAGGTTAGGATATATTATGATAGGTTAGGTTAGGATAAGTTAGTTTAGGTTAGGATATATTATGATAGGTTAGGTTAGGATAGCTTAGTTTAGGTTAGGATATATTATGATAGGTTAGGTTAGGATAAGATAGTTTAGGTTAGGATATATTATGATAGGTTAGGTTAGGATAAGATAGTTTAGGTTAGGATATATTATGATAGGTTAGGTTAGGATAAGTTAGTTTAGGTTAGGATATATTATGATAGGTTAGGTTAGGATAAGTTATATAGGTTAGGTTAGGATAAGTTAGTTTAGGTTAGGATATATTATGATAGGTTAGGTTAGGATAAGTTAGTTTAGGTTAGGATATATTATGATAGGTTAGGTTAGGTTAGGATAAGTTAGTTTAGGTTAGGATATATTATGATAGGTTAGGTTAGGATAAGTTAGTTTAGGTTAGGATATATTATGATAGGTTAGGTTAGGATAAGTTAGTTTAGGTTAGGATATATTATGATAGGTTAGGTTAGGATAAGTTAGTTTAGGTTAGGATATATTATGATAGGTTAGGTTAGGATAAGTTAGTTTAGGTTAGGATATATTATGATAGGTTAGGTTAGGATAAGTTAGTTTAGGTTAGGATATATTATGATAGGTTAGGATAAGTTAGCTTAGGTTAGGATATGTGATAGGATAGGTTAGGATAAGTTAGTTTAGGTTAGGATATATGATAGGATATATTAGGTTAGGTTAGGAGAGGTTAAATCAGGTCAGGATATATTAGGTTAGGTTAGGAGAGGTTAGATTAGGTTAGGATATATGATAGGTTAGGTTAGGATAAGTTAGTTTAGGTTAGGATATATTATGATAGGTTAGGTTAGGATAAGTGATATTAGGTTAGGATAAGTGATATTAGGTTAGGATAAGTGATATTAGGTTAGGATAAGTGATATTAGGTTAGGATATATTATGATAGGTTAGGTTAGGATAAGATAGTTTAGGTTAGGATATATTATGATAGGTTAGGCTAGGATAATATTTTAGGTTAGGATATATTATGTTAGGTTAGGGTAGGATAGGATTTGTTTCGTTGTATGTGGATGAGGGAGACAAAAGGCAGAACTGCCTGTGACGAGTGCCTCCCCCAGAGTTGAAAGAGTGGCAGGGATAAAATCAAGGAATGTTCGAGCCAAAATGCCTGGACACACGGGAAAGAATGTGCACGAGAGGGAAGGTGCACGAGATAGAAAATAATATGCAAGATAGAGAAAGAAAGAAAGAAAGAAAGGGCATCTGTCACGCTCGCGATACACTGGTTCGATACCGTATCTAGGTTAGCCAGGACCCCCCCCCCCCCCCCCCCCAACACACATCTCCTACCTGGGTGTTTTTTATTATATGAGCAAGACAAATGTGGGATTATCCAGGCCCGTCAGCGAGACACGAACAACGCCCCCCCCCCCCCCCCCTTTCTCTCTCTCTCACTCTCTCTCTCTTTCTTTCTCTTTCTCTCGCTCACTCTCTCTCGCTCACTCTCTCTCTCTTACTCTCTCTCTCTTACTCTCTCTCTCTCACTCTCACTCTCTCTCTTACTCTCTCACTCTCTTACTCTCTCTCTCACTCTCTCTTTCTCTTACTCTCTCTCTCTCTCTCTTTCTCTTACTCTCTCTCTCTCTCTCTCTCTCTTACTCTCTCTCTCTCTCTCTCTCTCTCTCTCTTACTCTCTCTCTCTCTCTCTTACTCTCTCTCTCTCTCTCTCTCTTACTCTCTCTCTCTCTCTCTCTCTCTCTCTCTCTCTCTCTCTCTCTCTCTCTCTCTCTCTCTCTCTCTCTCTCGCTCTCTCTCACTCTCTCATATAGACACATGTGTTGGAATCTGGGCAGGGTAGCTGGAGTCTAGTCGTCTCTACAGTACAATTATAATAACCACAATACAAACGTTCTCTGTCACACGGGTATATTTATCTCTCCAGGCAAGTATTCAAGGCAATTTCTCCACCCATTATGGGGAGGTTTTTAGTTGATTCCCTAGACTTCCATCAAACTTAAAATTACTCCCCCTTGACCCCCTTTCAAGATAAATTTGTACATTTTTCGGTAGAAAAATGTCCCGGCCAAAGGCCGGTTCCCCTTAAATTACAGGCTCGCTATCGCTCGCCAGGAAAAAATCGACACCTAAATGGCACGAATGGTCTTAAAATTGACAGAAATGGGGCGAGGGTTCTTAAAATCGCCACACTAATGGGGCAAGCGTCTTTAAATCTTACAATCAATGGGGCTAAACATGAGGGAGAAAGAGGTTCAGAAAAAAATCCTCCAGGTGGAAATTTCCCATTAAGGGGAGATTTCCACTTGAGTGATTTTTTCTGGACCCCTTCCTTCCCCATGTTTAGCCTCATTGCCGTTGAGATATGACGTTCGCCCCATTACCGTACCGTACCGTCTTCTTCTCAAGTTATAGTACCGTATTCTTCTCAAGTTATAGTACCGTATTCTTCTCAAGTTATAGTACCGTATTCTTCTCAAGTTATAGTACCGTATTCTTCTCAAGTTATAGTACCGTATTCTTCTCAAGTTATAGTACGGTACCGTATTCTTCTCAAGTTATAGTACCGTATTCTTCTCAAGTTATAGTACCGTATTCTTCTCTAGTTATAGTACCGTATTCTTCTCAAGTTATAGTACCGTATTCTTCTCAAGTTATAGTACCGTATTCTTCTCAAGTTATAGTACCGTATTCTTCTCAAGTTATAGTACCGTATTCTTCTCAAATTATAGTACCGTATTCTTCTCAAGTTATAGTACCGTATTCTTCTCAAGTTATAGTACTGTATTCTTCTCAAGTTATAGTACCGTATTCTTCTCAAGTTATAGTACCGTATTCTTCTCAAGTTATAGTACCGTATTCTTCTCAAGTTATAGTACCGTATTCTTCTCAAGTTATAGTACCGTATTCTTCTCAAGTTCTAGTACCGTATTCTTCTCAAGTTATAGTACGGTACCGTATTTTTCTCAAGTTATAGTACCGTATTCTTCTCAAGTTATAGTACCGTCTTCTCAAGTTATAGTACCGTATTCTTCTCAAGTTATAGTACCGTATTCTTCTCAAGTTATAGTACCGTATTCTTCACAAGTTATAGTACCGTATTCTTCTCAAGTTATAGTACCGTATTCTTCTCAAGTTATAGTACCGTATTCTCAAGTTCTAGTACCGTATTCTTCTCAAGTTATAGTACCATATTCTTCTCAAGTTATAGTACCGTATTCTCAAGTTATAGTACCGTATTCTTCTCAAGTTATAGTACCGTATTCTCAAGTTCTAGTACCGTATTCTTCTCAAGTTATAGTACCGTATTCTTCTCAAGTTATAGTACCGTATTCTCAAGTTCTAGTACCGTATTCTTCTCAAGTTATAGTACCGTATTCTTCTCAAGTTATAGTACCGTATTCTTCTCAAGTTATAGTACCGTATTCTCAAGTTCTAGTAACGTATTCTTCTCAAGTTATAGTACCGTATTCTTCTCAAGTTATAGTACCGTATTCTTCTCAAGTTATAGTACCGTCTTCTTCTCAAGTTCTAGTACCGTATTCTTCTCAATTTATAGTACCGTATTCTTCTCAAGTTATAGTACTGTATTCTTCTCAAGTTATAGTACCGTATTCTTCTCAAGTTATAGTACCGTATTCTTCTCAGTTATAGTACCGTATTCTCAAGTTCTAGTACCGTATTCTTCTCAAGTTATAGTACCGTATTCTTCTCAAGTTCTAGTACCGTATTCTTCTCAAGTTATAGTACCGTATTCTTCTCAAGTTATAGTACCGTATTCTTCTCAAGTTATAGTACCGTATTCTCAAGTTATAGTACCGTATTCTCAAGTTATAGTACCGTATTCTTCTCAAGTTCTAGTACCGTATTCTTCTCAAGTTCTAGTACCGTATTCTTCTCAAGTTATAGTACCGTATTCTTCTCAAGTTATAGTACCGTATTCTTCTCAAGTTATAGTACCGTATTCTTCTCAAGTTATAGTACCGTATTCTTCTCAAGTTATAGTACCGTATTCTTCTCAAGTTATAGTACCGTATTCTTCTCAAGTTATAGTACCGTATTCTTCTCAAGTTATAGTACCGTATTCTTCTCAAGTTATAGTACCGTATTCTTCTCAAGTTATAGTACCGTATTCTTCTCAAGTTATAGTACCGTATTCTTCTCAAGTTATAGTACCGTCTTCTTCTCAAGTTATAGTACCGTATTCTTCTCAAGTTATAGTACCGTATTCTTCTCAAGTTATAGTACCGTATTCTTCTCAAGTTCTAGTACCGTATTCTTCTCAAGTTATAGTACCGTATTCTTCTCAAGTTATAGTACCGTATTCTTCTCAAGTTATAGTACCGTATTCTTCTCAAGTTATAGTACCGTATTCTTCTCAAGTTATAGTACCGTATTCTTCTCAAGTTATAGTACCGTATTCTTCTCAAGTTATAGTACCGTATTCTTCTCAAGTTATAGTACCGTATTCTTCTCAAGTTATAGTACCGTATTTTCTTCTCAAGTTATAGTACCGTATTCTTCTCAAGTTATAGTACCGTATTCTTCTCAAGTTATAGTACCGTATTCTTCTCAAGTTATAGTACCGTATTCTTCTCAAATTATAGTACCGTATAGTGGCAATTGGCAGCCTAGGGGCCTTATGACCTCTTGGGCAGCGCCATCTGTTCATTGACATCCATACTTCGTTGTAAGTCGGCCATTGATTCTATAGCCCAGAACCTATTGCTGGCTTGTGGTTTCGGCTTAGGTGCATGTCTGCCTGCTGAGACCGGAACCTCTCCGGGTGGTCGGGGGCCGGGGGAGTGCTGGAGTGACCTTGGTGATCCCTGGTCTCTCGGTCTTCTCCTGGGTGACCTAGATGTGTCTGTATTTGTATTTTGTTTTTGTTTATTCATTGTTTTCTGTTGTGTTGTCCCTATTCGGGCTCTGTCTTGATTCGGCCACTCCCAGAAAACAAAGGAGAAAAAAGGAAAAGTGGGGAATGGGCCTGAGTAAATACATGTATATATATATATATATATATATATATATACCGGTACAGTATATCCTGTAGCTATATATTAAAAGCTGGGCCCACTGTTCTTTGATCGTATTTGTGTATATCAGTTCACACCTTAGTTGTTTTTATTATTTGTATACCTGTCACGAACAATATTACCCCCCCCCTCCATCTCCCCTGCCATAATGACCACCCTTACCCCCTCCCCTCCTACCCACCCTCCATAGTGACCAACCCCCCCCCCCCCCCCCCCCCCTGCCACAATTGCCACCCTGACTGCCTCCCTCCACAGTGACCAACCCCCTCTTCCCCCCCTGCTGCAATGCCCCCCTCCTACCCCACGTCCACAATGACCACCACCCTCCTACCACAATGGCCACCCCCTCCTACCCCACGAAAATTACCCCCCTCCCGTCCTACCACAATTACCACCCCTCTTACCCCTCCCTCCCTCCACAGTGACCACCTCTCCCCCCCCCCCCCCCACCCCCACCCCACCAGCAGGATCACACACTAGGAAGTAGGTCGTCGTCACCGTGAGCAAGTTCAAGGGTAGAGGGGTATAGCATTAACTGGCCGGTGATATCTAGGTCACCCGCAGGAGGAGATGGAGGGAGGGTAGAATAGGGGGGGGAGTGGGGGTGTTAGGAGGAGTGAGGGATGTTAAGAGGGGTAGGATAATAGGAGGAGAGAGGGGGAGGGAAGGGGTAGAATAATGTGTGGAGGATGTTAGGGGGAGAGAGGATTAATAGAGATAGTTTTTAACCTTTTAATTGTTAGACTTCCTTCCTAAAATGAATAAATTCATCTAATATTTGCCAGAATATAATGAAAAGGACGTCACCGGTACCGGTACTGTACGGGTTAATACGAACACATTAGCCTACTCAGCCACACACGTAGTCAGTCTCGGATTCATGGCAAGATATTTATCAAGGCGATATTTGAATGTCTGGACTGTGTGGCACTCTACAACACTCTTAGGCAATGTATTCCATAAGTTGATCACTGTTGAAAAAAAGTGCTTCGCTTCATGTGAATAAAACGCCTTTCCGAAGATTTTGTAACCATTACTTCTTGTGTAATTTGAGTTATCTAGTGTGAAGTACTTACTTGCATCCATGTTGCCATGATCATTTATAAAACTTGGATTAGCTCCTCTCTTATTCTGCGGTTTTATCAAGGTTCTCTCTCTCTCTCTCTCTCTCTCTCTCACTCGCACTCGCACTCTCACTCCCACTCTCTCACTCTCACTCTCTCTCTCTCACTCGCACTCTCTCTCTCTCACTCGCACTCTCTCTCACTCTCACTCTCACTCTCTCTCTCACTCTCACTCTCACTCACTCTCACTCTCACTCTCACTCTCTCTCACTCTCACTCTCACTCTCTCTCTCTCTCACTCTCTCCCATTAGACTGATCGTAATCTATAACAACCTAATTATCACCCCCTCCTGACCCAGCAATGACAGCGCGTGGCCGTACTTCCTTTCTTCCTTAAGGGGGGGGGGGGGATATTTGATGTTCTTCTATTTGTTATGTTTATTTGTTATATATATATACTGTAGGCTATACAGTATATCATTCATAATATTGTGTTGCTAAATTTTCAATACCGTACGTTATTTGCACATACGGTAGTGATTTTGACAAGTTCTCTTGTCCTTATATTGTGCAGTTACTGTTTTGGTTTGGTTTGTTTCGCTAGTTTTACATTATAATTATATATACTGTATATATACCGGTATATATACAATATATATATGTATACGGTATATATATATACTGTATATATATACATATATACAGGATATATATATATATATATATATATATATATATATATATATATATGTATGTATATATATATATACTGTATATATATACATATATACAGTATACATATGTATATATACATATATATATATATATATACCGTATACACATTAGTTTACTCCCTAGACCTCTTATCGAAATTTAAAAAACACCCCCAAGACCCCCCCCCCCCCCCCTTCGCGATAAATTTGTAAATTTTTCGATAAAAAATGTCACGGCCGAAGGCCAGTTCCTCCACAATTACAGGCTCACTATCGCTGGCCAGGAAAAATCGACACCTAAATGGCACGAAAGGTCTTAATATTGGCAAAGAAATGGGCCGGAAAGTCTTATATAATCGCCAAATTAATGGGGCGAACGTCTTAAAATCTCACAACTAATGGGGCTAAGCATGAGGGAGGAGAAGGAGGTCCAGAAACACCAAACACGGTGTCACACGGGTGCCAGAATATTTGTTTAGGGTGATTTTTTGGGTCTATTTATTCATATATTAATTTATTCATATATTAATTTATTCATATTAATTTATTCATATATTAATTTATTCATATATTAATTTATTCATATATTAATTTATTCATATATTAATTTATTCATATATTAATTTATTCATATATTAATTTATTCATATATTAATTTATTCATATATTAATTTATTCATATATTAATTTATTCATATATTAATTTATTTTTAGTTTCCTCGCTAGGCCTTCATCAAGCTTAAAATAAACACTCCCTAGACCCCCCCTTCAAGATAAATTTGTACATTTTTCGATAGCTCGCCAGGACAAAATCGACACCTAAATGTCACAATATTGATATAGAAATGGGAAGAAAGGTTTTAAAATCAACACACTAATGGGGCGAACGTCTTAAAACCTGAAAACTAATGGGGCTAAACATGAGGAAGCAGAGGGATCAGAAAAACGACACATCTCCCCTTAACGACACATCTCCCCAAAACGACACATCTCCCCAAAACGACACATCTCCCCTTAACTCATTCAGTACCGGTGATATCTATTTCATTATAATATAGTCTGCCAACTTTTAGGCGACTTTTATTCAGCTTAACCCCTTAAACCTCTGATGCGTTTTAGCAGTTTATTTTGGCTATCATTAGACGATTTTATGCAGCTTAGGAAGGATCTGTGGGTATTAAACGGGTAAATACTATCTCAATCAACTCTCTGACTCCCATATACCGTTACTAATCTGAATAAAATCGTCTAATAGTAGCCAGAAAACGGAACAGAAACGCGTATTGGTGCTTGAGAGGGTTAATAAGGCCCTCTAGCAATTAACAACCATCGAACTCTCTCGTTATTATTATTATTATTATTATTATTATTATTATTATTATTATTATTAACTCTCTCGCCTAACCCTTTTTATTTACTACCACAGATCCTTCCTTTAAGCTGCACGAAATCGTCTACATATAGCCAGAATATAGCAAGAAATAAGTCACCAGTACAGAAGGGTTAAGGGGAGGTATTTAGTTTGTTCCCTAGACCTCCATCAAGCTTAAAACTACACCCCCTTGAGTCCCTTTCAAGATAAATTTGTACATTTTTCGGTAAAAAAAATTCCCGGCTGAAAGCCGGTTCCTCTTGAATAACAGGCTCGCTATCGCTCGCCAGGATAAAATCGACACCTAAATGGCACGAAAGGTCTTAAAATTGACAGAAATGGGTCGAAAGTTCTTAAAATCGTCAACATAATGGGGCGAACGTCTTAAAATTAGAAGAGCAATGGGGGTAAACATGAGGGAGAAAGGGGTCAAGAATATAATCCCTCAAGTGGAGATCTCCCCTTAATAGTCCATGTTTTAGTATTGGGGTCATTTATTTTATTTGTGTTTTAAGATGATTTGTCTGGAGTCTATGGGAAGATTATCACTTAAGTTTTGTTTTTCCTGCTCCCTTGTTCCTCGTGTTTAGCCCCATTAGTTTTGATATTTTGAAGCATTCGCCCCATAACTTTGGCGATTTTAAGACCTTTTGCCTCATGTCTTGTCAATTTTAAGACCTTTCGTGCCATTTAGGTATAGGTTATTTTTTTCCTGGCGAGATATAGCGAGCCTGTAATTTAGGAGGACATTTGGTGGAGGACACGAGTTCCCAGACTTCCTTCAAACTAAATAATGCCCACCCAGATCCCCTTCAAGCTAAATTTGTACATTTTCAATAGCAAACTGAAGGCCGATTTATTCAAAGTTACGGGTTTGCTATCGCTCGCCCAGTAAAACATCGACACTTGAATTGAGTGAAGCGTCATATTTTCACCAAACTAATAGGGTGAAACGTCTTATAATCTCCAACTTAAGGAGCAAAACAGGGGAGCCCAAAAAAGACCCCCTCGGACCAAATAGAGTTAAGGGGAGATATCCACTTGAGGGATTTTTTCTTGGCCCCTTTCTTCCTCATGTCTAGTCCCATTGCTTTTGAGATTTTAAGATGTTTGCCCCATTAGTTTGGTGATTTTTAAGAATTTCCGCCCCATTCTGTCAATTTTAAGACCTTTCGTGCCATTTAGGTGTCGATTTTATCCTGGCGAGCGATAGCGAGCCTGTAATTTAAGAGTAATCGGCCTTCGGCCGGGACATTTTTCTACCAAAAAATTTACAAATTTATCTTGAAAGGGGGTCAAGGGGGTGTAATTTTAAGATTCCTGGAGGAGTAGGAAACAAACTAGAAACCTCCCCTTAAAAAGCGTGCCGTTTGAGTTGCATGATCCTCAGAGTGAAAGTGGGAGGGTTACGCATTTCTTTTCTGTTTTCTGGCTATTATTAGACGATGTTATTCAGATGAGGAAGGGTGTATGAAGGGTTAATTGAGATATATAGTCTTTACCCATATCATTCCCACAGATTCTTGGAGTGAAAGTGAAAGGGTTAAACAAATAGAGTTAAGGGTTTTAGAGTTGAGAAGAAGGTGGTGTTTGTCTGCCTGTCTGTCTCTTTAATTACTCTCTCTTATCTAGACTGTAATTACACATTCTCTCTCTCTCTCTCTTTAGTTTAGAAATTCGCCAGTAGAGCTCGCCACACCAGCTCACTATCACAATACAGACAGCTCACTACCGCAGCTCACCAGCTCACTAAACACAGCTTGTTATTACAGCTTACCACGCTCACCACACCAAGGCTCACCATAGCAAAGCTCACCAATCAACACCAAAGCTCACCACGCCAAAGCTCACCACGCCGAAGATCACCACCACCAAAGGTCACCAACACCAAAACTCACCACCACCAAAGTTCACCACCACCAAAGCTCACCATACCAAAGTTCACCACACCAAAGCTCACCACCACGCTAAAGCTCACCACACCGAAGCTCACCAACACGCTAAAGCTCACCACACCGAAGTTCACCAACACCAAAACTCACCACCATCAAAGTTCACCACACCAAAGCTCACCAACACCAAAACTCACCACCATCAAAGTTCACCACCACCAGAGCTCACCACACCAAAGCTCACCAACACCAAAACTCACCAACACCAAAGCTCACCACACCAAAACTCACCACACCAAAACTCACCACCACCAAAGCTCACCACACCAAAGCTCACCATACCAAAGCTCACCATACCAAATCTCACCACACCAAAGCTCACCACACCGAAGCTCACCACACCAAGCCCTTGAATAAGAGAAAGAAGGACATTACTTACAGGACAACCTTAATGATTGAGGTCAGAGAGAGAGAGAGAGAGAGAGAGAGAGAGAGAGAGTAAAGCCGTTGGGAAGGATATAACATGATAAAGATGGCTATAGAAATAAGTAAACAAAAGATGTGGGAAATAGCAGCACAGAAGAAGAAGAGTAGTTAGCAAAGAGAGAATGAGAAGAGATGTGAAAAGAGAGAGATAAAGAGGAGAGCTAACGAAAGGAGAAGAGAAGAGGAATGAAGAGGAGAGCTAAAGAAAGGAGAAGAGAGAGGAGAGAAGATGAATAAAGAGGAGAGCTAAAGAAAGGAGAAGAGAGGAGAGAAGAGGAATGAAGAGGAGAGCTAAAGAAAGGAGAGGAGAGAGGAGAGAAGAGGAATGAAGAGGAGAGCTAAAGAAAGGAGAAGAGAAAGAAGAGGAATGAAGAGGAGAGCTAAAGAAAGGAGAAGAGAGGAATGAAGAGGAGAGCTAAAGAAAGGAGAAGAGAGAGGATAGAAGAGGAATGAAGAGCTAAAGAAAGGAGAAGAGAGAGAAGAGAAGAGGAATGAAGAGGAGAGCTAAAGAAAGGAGAAGAGAGGAGAGAAGAGGAATGAAGAGGAGAGAAGAGGAATGAAGAGAAGAGCTAAAGAAAGGAGAAGAGAGAGGAGAGAAGAGGAATGAAGAGATCTAAAGAAAGGAGAAGAGAGAGGAGAGAAGAAATAGAGATCTAAAGAAAGGAGAAGAGAGAGGAGAGTAGAGGAATGAAGAGAAGAGAGAGGAGAGAAGATGAATGAAGAGGAGAGCTAAAGAAAGGAGAAGAGAGAGGAGAGAAGATGAATAAAGAGGAGAGCTAACGAAAGGAGAAGAGAGGAGAGAAGATGAATGAAGAGGAGAGCTAAAGAAAGGAGAAGAGAGAGGAGAGAAGAGGAATGAAGAGGAGATCTAAAGAAAGGAGAAGAGAGAGGAGAGAAGATGAATGAAGAGGAGAGCTAAAGAAAGGAGAACAGAGAGGAGAGAGGAATGAAGAGGAGAGCTAAAGAAAGGAGAAGAGAGGAGAGAAGAGGAATGAAGAGGAGAGAGAGGAGAGAAGAGGAATGAAGAGGAGAGCTAAAGAAAGGAGAAGAGAGAGGAGAGAAGAGGAATGAAGAGGAGAGCCAAAGAAAGGAGAAGAGAGAGGAGAGAAGAGGAATGAAGAGGAGAGCTAAAGAAAGGAGAAGAGAGAGGAGAGAAGAGGAATGAAGAGGAGAGCTAAAGAAAGGAGAAGAGAGGAGAGAAAGAGGAAGAGGAGAGCTAAAGAAAGGAGAAGAGAGGAGAGAATAGAAATTAAGACAAGATAGGTAGAGTAGAGGAATAAAGAGGAGAGCTAACGAAAGGAGGATTTTGCTTGTTTCAGTCATTTTCGAGCAATTTATTTTAGTTTGTCCCCTAGGCTAACAAAAAACGCCTCAAATTTGCATATTTCCCTCAAACGAAATAATATGCCGGATTTCTTCTAAGCTACAGATGTTGATAAATATTATAGTTTGTTTTTAAGGGGAGGTATTTACTTTCTTCCCTAGACCTCCATCAAGCTTTTAAGGGAAGGTATTTACTTTCTTCCCTAGACCTCCATCAAGCTTTTAAGGGAAGGTATTTACTTTCTTCCCTAGACCTCCATCAAGCTTTAAGGGGAGGTATTTAGTTTGTTCCCTAGACCTCCACCAAGCTTTAAGGAGAGGTATTTAGTTTGTTCCCTAGACCTCCACCAAGCTTTAAGGGGAGGTATTTAGTTTGTTCCCTAGACCTCCATCAAGCTTTAAGGGAAGGTATTTAGTTTGTTCCCTAGACCTCCATCAAGCTTTAAGGGAAGGTATTTAGTTTGTTCCCTAGACCTCCATCAAGCTTTAAGGGAAGGTATTTAGTTTGTTCCCTAGACCTCCATCAAGCTTTAAGGGGAGGTATTTAGTTTGTTCCCTAGACCTCCATCAAGCTTTAAGGGGAGGTATTTAGTTTGTTCCCTAGACCTCCATCAAGCTTTAAGGGGAGGTATTTAGTTTGTTCCCTAGACCTCCATCAAGCTTTAAGGGGAGGTATTTAGTTTGTTCCCTAGACCTCCATCAAGCTTTAAGGGAAGGTATTTAGTTTGTTCCCTAGACCTCCATCAAGCTTTAAGGGAAGGTATTTAGTTTGTTCCCTAGACCTCCATCAAGCTTAAAATTACACCCCCTTGAGTCCCTTTCAAGATAAATTTGTACATTTTTCGGTAGAAAAATTTCCCGGCCAAAGGCCGGTTCCTCTTAAATTACAGGCTCGCTATCGCTCGCCAGGATAAAATTGACACCTGAATGGCACGAAAGGTCTTAATATGGGGTGAAAGTTCTTAAAGTCGCTAAACTAATGGGGCAAACGTGTTATTATATCAAAGATCTAATTCACCTAAATGGTTTGACCATAATTGTGCTAGAGTAACTGAACAAAAAGCAATAGCCTACAATGCATACACAAGATCAAAAACACATGAAGCCTTTAATTACTTTAGAAACATCAGAAATCATGCCAAAACTGTATTAAACCTAACTAAATCAAACTTTCTCCACAAGCAGGCAAATAAACTTCTAAATAATCCAAATGATAACAAAATATTTTGGTCTACTCTTAACTCATTTAAATCCAACTTCACTACTGCTTCATCCATTCCACCATTAAAATCTCCGACTGGCAATCTTGTAAGTGACCCACAAGGAAAAGCTAACCTTCTTGCGGATATTTTCTCCACCAACTCAACCTTAGATGAAATAAATCAAGATGTCCCTGTACTTAATTTTAATTCGCCTGAAATTCCCTCACTTAAGATCCACACCAGACATGTCAAAACTATTTTGCAGAATCTCTCGGTAGATAAGGCTCCTGGTCCAGATGAAATTCCTCCAATAGTACTTAAGAATTGCTCCTTGGTGCTCGCTCCTGTATTGGCAAAATTTTTCCGTCTGTGTACTCATACCTCATGCTTCCCAGTACCCTGGAAAGAAGCAAACATCCATCCAGTTCCTAAAAAAGGTGCCTCTTCAGATCCATCAAACTACAGACCAATAGCTATAACTTCCACTCTTGGTAAAGTCTTTGAAATTATATTAAATAATCACATAATTAAGCATCTTGAGAATAATAAATTAATCAGTGATAGGCAATATGGTTTTAGACGATGTCGATCAACTGCAGACATGCTATGCCTTCTTACGCATCAGATCAACCAAGCTACAGACCAACATGGTGAAACACATACAATAGCACTGGATATATCAAAGGCATTTGATAGAGTCTGGCATCAATCCTTATTGTCGAAGATGTCACACTACGGCCTTGCATCATTAGTTCCACTAATTTCTTCTTATCTTCATAACAGAAAAATACGTGTAATGGTAGATGGCCTTTATTCTCAATTTCACTCAATAAATGCTGGTGTTCCCCAGGGATCAGTTTTGGCCCCAATTCTGTTCCTCATTCATATCAATGATCTCATATCTACCACTCATAATCCAATACATTCCTACGCAGATGACTCAACACTCCACAGTTCCTTCACATTTACCAATTCTTTCACCCAACCCGATCTTATAAATTCAAAAATAAACACTGCAATTTCTCTGAACCAGGACCTTTCTAGAATTAATGGATGGGGACAAAAGAATCTAGTTTCCTTTAATGCACAGAAAACCAAGTACATTCAATTTTCTAACCGACAGAATCTCACTGACTCCCATATATTTTTTAATGATGTAAATATTCCCACTTCCCCTAGTATTGACATTCTCGGTGTAACATTAACTACTAACTTGAGCTGGACACATTATGTTAGAAGCATTGCTAAGAATGCCTCTAAAAAACTGGGACTCCTGTACAGAGTTCGAGAATTCTTCACTGACGAGCAGTTGGCCGTGATATATAAAAGTCATGTGCGTTCTCAGATGGATTACTGTTCACCTCTGTGGGGTGGAAGTGGAGTGGTTGCATTGAGGCAGTTGGACAAAATTCAAAATAAAGCTATTAGATTAATCAATAACCCTGCAATCACACAGGACCTTCCTACATTATCCATACGAAGAAACGTTGCATCCCTTGCATTATTCTACAGATATTTTCACAGCAATTGTTCCGAGGAACTTGCTTCAATTGTGCCGCCTCTCCACATCTTTCCCCGTAGAACTAGGGCAGCTGAGAGCGCCCATGAATTTACACTTTCTCCTCCACAATGCAGAACTTCTGCTTATCAGAATTCATTTATCCCCAGAGCTACTACTCTTTGGAATTCACTTCCCTCGAATTGCTTTCCACAAACTTACAATCTACAAATGTTTAAATCCAGTTGTTACAAACATTTTATGAATGGAGGATGCCTTTAGGCACATGGACCTTTTTGTTTTATCTGTGTTTTTCCTTCCTCCGTTCATTGTCTCTTAAAAAAAAAAAAAAAAAAAAAAAAAAAAAGCAATGGGGCTAAACATGAGGGAGAAAGGGGTCAAGAAAAAAATCTCTCAAGTGGAAATCTCCCCTTAAACTACCGGTACCACGGTACCACGGATCCTTTCTAAGCTACATAATATCGTGTAAACATAGCTACAATAAAATATATCACATCGCTGGTACTCACAGGGCTAAAGCTCGGTTCACACATACCCGTCCTGAGCTCCCGTCCGGCCCCGACCTCTTAATTCGCCGTGTCTAGGCGGCGTCCTTTTTATGCATGCATAAAATGGACCGTGTGGGTCGGGGCAACTGCCAGAAAACGTGTTATGCCGGGACACCCACGGGACATACACGGACACACACAGAAGTTATTATCTTGGTCGGGGACGGACGGGACGTTAGAACGTGTATGTGTGACCCGAGCTTAAGAGGGCAAATTTAGATCGTATTTACCCATTTGAGTAGGTAGACTAAAGCAAATCGTCTAATGGTAACCAGCATATGATATTTACGTAATGGGGGTGAAGGGGTTAACCCTTTGAAGATAATGACGCATTTTGATAGTTAATTCTGGCTATCATCAGACGATTTCATACAGCTTAGGAATGATCTGTGGCAATTAGAAGGGTAAAGACTATCTCAATTAACCCTCTGCCTTCCTTATACCCTGTATGTATGTATGTATGTATGTACAGTATGTATGTATGTATGTATTTACTCAGGCCCATTCACCACTTTTCCTATATATTTTTTGATGAGGGTGGCCGACTCAAGACAGAGCCCGAATAGGGACAACACAACAGAAAACAATGAAAACACAAAAACAAAATACAAATTCACACACATCTAGGTCACCCAGGAGAAGACCCAGAGACCAAGGTCCCTCCAGCACTCCCCCGGCCACCCTTCCTAATCTGAATAAACTCGTCTATTAAGGGGAGGCATTTAGTTTGTTCCCTAGACCTCCATCAAGCTTAAAATTACACCCCCTTGAGTCCCTTTCAAGATAAATTTGTACATTTTTCGGTAGAAAAATGTCCTGGCCGAAGGCCGGTTCCTCTTAAATTACAGGCTCGCTATCGCTCGCCAGGATAAAATCGACACCTGAATGGCACGAAAGGTCTTAATATGGGGTGAAAGTTCTTAAAATCGATAAACTAATGGGGCAAACGTTTTATAATATCAAAAGCAATGGGGCTAAACATGAGGGAGAAAGGGGTCCAGAAAAAAGTCCCTCAAGTGGAAATCTCCCCTTAACAGCCAGACAACAGAAAGGAAAGACGTCATCGGTTCTGGAAAGGGTTAAGGGGGTAGTGGTTGTTTTGGCGGGGTTACTTGTTCATTTATATATTTCAGTTTTTGAGTTTCCTCGTTAGTCCTCCATTAAGATTAAAACAAACACCCTCTATATCCCCTTTCAAGATATATTTGTACATTTTTCGGTACAACACATTTCCGGCCAAACACCTTTCAAGATATATTTGTACATTTTTCGGTACAACACATTTCCGGCCAAACACCTTTCAAGATATATTTGTACATTTTTCGGTGCAACACATTTCCGGCCAAACACCTTTCAAGATATATTTGTACATTTTTCGGTACAACACATTTCCGGCCAAACACCTTTCAAGATATATTTGTACATTTTTCGGTACAACACATTTCCGGCCAAACACCTTTCAAGATATATTTGTACATTTTTCGGTACAACAAATTTCCGGCCAAACACCTTTCAAGATATGTTTGTACATTTTTCGGTACAACACATTTCCGGCCAAACACCTTTCAAGATATATTTGTACATTTTTCGGTACAACACATTTCCGGCCAAACACCTTTCAAGATATATTTGTACATTTTTCGGTACAAAAAAAAATTCCGGCCATAGGCTGGTTCCATAACAAATTACAGGCTCGCTATCGCTTACCAGGCAAAATTGAAACCCAAACGGCACGAAAGGTATTAATATTGACTAAGTAATGGGGGCGAAAGGTCTGAAAATCGCCAAACTAGTGAACGAACGTCTTAAAATCGCCAAGCTAATGGGTCTAAACATGAGGGAGAAGGGGGGGGGGGTCCATAAAAAGCGAGTACCTCCCCCATAAGGAAGGTTGTGAGAACTGTTCAAGGTTAGGAGAGAACAGTGGGGAGGGGGGGAGACTAGACGAATGTATGGAGGAAGTGCGAAGAGCTTGATAAATGAGGGGTGTAGAGAAAACAGAGAAGAAAATATGATAAGGAATGGGGAAGTAGAGTAAAAGAGGAAGAATAGGAGACGAGAAGAGAAGAAATAAGAAGAGCTTGATAAAAGAGGTATAGTGAAAGAAGAGAAGAGCAGGATGGAGAGAAGAAAGATGAACTAGTAGACGAAGTAAAAGAGAAAGAGTAGGAGACGAGGAAGTGAGAAGTGCTTGATGAAAGAGGGGTATAGTGAAAGAAAAGAAGAGCAGAATGGAGAGAAGGAATGGGGAAATAGCGTAGATTAATTAACAAGACGAATGGTAAGAGACAAGAAGAGATAAATTGATAAATATGTGGGGGTGTAGAGAAAATAGCACCGGTATATATATTTAGCCCATCCAGTACCGGTGACGTGCTCATTCTCCATTATCATATGCTGGCAACTATTAGAGGTTTTTATTCAGCTTAGGAAGGACGTCTACCAATTAAAAAGAGGCTACACACTATCTCAATTCATCGTTTCAGCTACCCCAGATCCTTCTTAAGCTGCCTATTATCGTGCAAATAGAACTATAATTTAATATAACACACGTCGCTGGTACTGAAGGGTTAAGGAAGGATGTGAGAGCTAGGAGAGAGATAAGAAAGGCGAAACTAAAGTTAAATAATGAAAAGAGGAAGAAGAGGAGACGAAGATAAAGGAAGTAATAAGTAGAGCTTGATAAATATAGGGGCGTAGAAACTAGAAAAAGGAGTCTATATATTTTAAGGAAGGGTGTGTGAACTGTACAAGGTTAGGAGACTGCTGATAAAGATGGGGAATAGAGGAGGAGAGAAAGGAAGGGAGAAGAAGAAGAACCTGATAATTGAGGGGTGTAGAGAAAGAAGGAGAGAAGAGAAAGGAAGGAAGAGAAGAGAATGATAATGGAGGTGTGTGGAGACAGGAATACAGAAAGATAGAGATATGTAGATAGACAGATAGGTAGATATATATATAGATATTTACATAGATTTACATGATACACTGACCACACATACCTTACGATCCCAGGGAGGTGGTCAGGACTTAATTCTAGTAGAGATAGCTAACCCGAGAGTAAGGGACAGTGGAAGGATAGGATAACAAAGGATTGGCAAAGAAGAGAGAGAGAGAGAGAGGAGTGAGAGAAATGAAGATGAGCTTGATAAATATAAGGGTAGTAGAAAACGGATTATCTATTATATGGAAGGGAGTGTATAGCAAAGGCCAGAGAAAGTGTAGAATAAGTGAAATAGGAAGAATAGGAGAGCAGAACGAAGGAAGTGAGAAGAGCTTGGTAAATATAGGGTTCTGGAGAAAGGAGCATATTTTCATATTTGTTTTCACCAACCCACCAATTAATTTACAAATAAACCTAACTAGTGAAATTAATTGAAGTAATGCATACATGTGGTACTCCAAGGACTCGTACCTAGGATACTCACACCGAAATTCCGCACACTAAGCATTAGGCTATCAAGACAGTTAAAGGTTTATGCACAAGCCTACGATATACAGTATAATGCATTCTCGAATACTAGATATTAATATATGCTTGTACACATAGCCAACTACGCTATGGTAACCTAATGATTAGACTAATGGAAGGGGTAATTAATGGGGCACTTAACCACAAGGGAAGGCCTCCCTATAAATTACTCCTGGATCTGGATAAATCCATATTTGTTTTCACCAACCCACCAATTAAGGGGAGATTTCCACTAGAGGGATATTTTGTTGGACCCATTTCTCCCTCATGCTTAGCCCCATTGCTTTTGAGATTTTATGATGTTTGCCCCATTAGTTTGGTGGAGGTATAGAGAACAAACTAAAAACCTCCCCTTAAGGAAAGGAGTGGGAACTATCTTGGACTAAGAAAGAACAGAGACAGTGGAGAATAAATAATAGAGGAAGACTAGGAGACCAGAACAAAGGGAGTATGAAGATCCTGGTAAATATAGGGTTAAGAAAAACGGATCCTGTATTATAAGGAAGGGAGCGTGAACTATTATAGACTACCGGTACTAGACTAAGGACTGGACCAGAAACCTTGTGCTGAGGTTTCACTCCAGGGGCCAAGGATCTTTCCTCTCTGCTTACTTCCTTCCTTCCTTGTGGACTGCTTTTCTCGTTAGTAGCCTATATCCTTAATTTCCTCTTTCCTTCCTTCCTTCCTTGTGGACTGGTTTTCTCGTTAGTAGGCTATATCCTTAATTTCCTCTTTCCTTCCTTTTTTCCTCTCCTTCCTTCCTTCCTTGTGGACTGATTTTCTCGTTAGTAGGCTATATCCTTAATTTCCTCTTTACTTCCTTTCTTCTTTCCTCTCTCCTTCCTTCCTTCCTTCCTGGTGGACTGATTTTCTCGTTAGTAGGCTATATCCTTAATTTCCTCTTTCCTTCCTTCCTTCTTTCCTCTCTCCTTCCTTCCTTCCTTGTGGACTGGTTTTCTCGTTAGTAGGCTATATCCTTAATTTCCTCTTTCCTTCCTTTCTTCTTTCCTCTCTCCTTCCTTCCTTCCTTCCTTCCTTGTGGACTGATGTTCTCGTTAGTAGGCTATATCCTTAATTTCCTCTCTCCTTCCTTCCTTCTTTCCTCTCTCCTTCCTTCCTTCCTTCCTTGTAGACTGATGTTCTCGTTAGTAGGCTATATCCTTAATTTCCTCTCTCCTTCCTTCCTTCCTTCCTTCCTTTTGGACTGATTTTATCGTTTGTTTTAGCCCTCCCTTCCTTCCTTCCCACTTCCTCCACATTTATCTTTCTCCTTTCCTCTCTGCTGCCTTCCTTCTTTCCTATTAAACTGTTTTTCTCATTTGTTTATCCTCCCCTCACTATCTCTTACTATACAAGGAGTCACTATTAGTCGACAAGGCTTACTAAGTGTCTGGGTGGAGTAATGGTTAGACCGTGTAAGTTTTGTATGTGATATCCTGGGTTCGAGTCCTGGGAGGATCACATGCTTTCAATTATTTCATTTGGGGTTATATTGGTGTTAAGAACGATGTTAAAGATAATTTGATATTATTTATTACTAATTAGATATATATATATATACGGTATATATATATATATATATATATATATATATATATATATATATATATATATATATATATTATATATATATATATACTGTATATATATATCTTCCTTCTTTCTTACCTTAACCCTTCTTCCTTCCTTCCTCTCTTCCTGCCTCCCTCCATTCCTGCCTCCCTCCCTCCCTCCCTTCCTTCCTTCCATCATCCCTACCACCCTCCGTCCCTCCATTCCTTCCTTCCTTCCTCCCTCCCATCCATCCTTCCTCTCTCCCTTCCTGCCTTCCTTCCCTCCCTTCCTTTCTTCCTTCCTCCCTCCCTCCCTCCCTTCCTGCCTCCCTCCCTCCCGCCCTTCCTTCCTTCCTCTCTCCCTTCCTTACTCTTAAATGACAATATGATAATCCTGTCCTTCTGAAGTAGTTAAAAGTAATAATGAGTGCAGATAACATGCATATTAAACGATGTCCTTCTGCCCTTGTTGTTAACTATTAGAATGCATGTGGACAGTTTTTTTGGGGGGTTCTCTCTCTCTCTAAAGTTAAACACCCACTCACACACCCACACACACAGAAAAACTGTCCATCTCCCCTTAACCCTTCCTTCCTTCCTTCCGTATGGGCTACTCTACTCAAGGTTGGGGTGATAGGCCTAGGGATTTCTCTCTCTCTCTCTCTCTCTCTCTCTCTCTCTCTCTCTCTCTCTCTCTTTAACCCCTTCTGAACCGGCCACGTCTTTTAAAGTATATTTTGGCTACTACCAGACAATTGTATTCAGTTTAAAAAGGGCCTCCAGCAATTAAAAAGCTTGGAACTATCTCACTTAACCCTTTTTACTACCACAGATCCTTCCTAAACTGCTCAACATCTTCTAAATATACCGGTAGCTAGAATACAATTAAGAAGTCGTCGCCGGTACAGAAGGGGTTAAAATAATACCCCTAAGACCCCCTTGGAGATAAATCTGTGCATTTTTCGGCCGAGTCCTCCTAAATTACAGGCTTGCTATCGCTCGTCAGCATATTATCAACACCTAAAGGGCACGAAAGGTCTTACAGTTGACAGAAATGGGACGAAAGGTCTTCTAATCGCCAAACTAATCGGGCGAACGTCTTAAAATGTCATAACTATATGGGGCTATATAGCCTAAACATAAGGGAGAAGGGGGTCCAGGAAAAAATAAATAAACAAAAACAAACACAAAAAAGTGATAGGGCCTAATCTGCCCTTAACCCTCATCCATTATTATACCCTAGAATAACTTAATTGATGTTTCCTTGGTGGTGGTTGGTGGTGGTGGCGTTGTTGGTGGTGTTCTTTTGTTTTTGTTATTGTTGTTATGGTGATGGTGGTGGTGGTGGTGGTGTTGTTGGTGGTGTTTTTTTGTTTTGTTATTGTTGTTATGGTGATGGTGGTGGTGTTGTTGGTGGTGTTCTTTTGTTATTGTTGTTATGGTGGTGGTGGTGTTGTTGGTGGTGTTCTTTTGTTTTTGTTATTGTTGTTATGGTGGTGGTGTTGTTGGTGGTGTTTGTTATTGTTGTTATGGTGGTGGTGGTGGTGGTGTTCTTTTGTTTTTGTTATTGTTGTTATGGTGGTGGTGTTGGTGGTGTTCTTTTGTTTTTGTTATTGTTGTTATGGTGATGGTGGTGGTGTTCTTTTGTTTTTGTTATTGTTGTTATGGTGGTGGTGTTGCTGGTGGTGTTTGTTATTGTTGTTATGGTGGTGGTGGTGGTGGTGTTCTTTTGTTTTTGTTATTGTTGTTATGGTGGTGGTGTTGTTGGTGGTGTTTGTTATTGTTGTTATGGTGGTGGTGTTGTTGGTGGTGTTTGTTTTTGTTGTTATGGTGGTGGTGTTGTTGGTGGTGTTTGTTATTGTTGTTATGGTGGTGGTGTTGTTGGTGGTGTTTGTTATTGTTGTTATGGTGGTGGTGGTGGTGGTGGTGTTCTTTTGTTTTTGTTATTGTTGTTATGGTGGTGGTGTTGTTGGTGGTGTTTGTTATTGTTGTTATGGTGGTGGTGGTGTTCTTTTGTTTTTGTTATTGTTGTTATGGTGGTGTTGGTGGTGTTCTTTTGTTGTTGTTATGGTGGTGTTGTTGGTGGTGTTCTTTTGTTGTTATGGTGGTGTTGTTGGTGGTGTTCTTTTGTTGTTGTTGTTATGGTGGTGGGGTGTTATTGTTGTTATTGTTGTTATGGTGGTGGTGGTGGTGGTGGTGTTCTTTTGTTGTTATGGTGGTGTTGTTGGTGGTGTTTGTTATTGTTGTTATGGTGGTGGTGGTGTTCTTTTGTTTTTGTTATTGTTGTTGTTATTGTTCTATTGGTACTTGATGTTAATGGTGTTGTTGTTATTGTTGGTGGTGGTGCTACTATTGTAAATTGTTTCAATGGAAGTTTACATTCCTTGTTACAAAACTATAATTTTGAGCCGTAGAAACTTAAACAGTAATAGATAATAGATAGATAGTTATTTTATTCCTTATTTCATAAAAGGTTACATGGTCACTTTATACATATATACAGTGAATACAGTTGATCCTACACTGTAAAAAATATCTGTATTTTTACATGTTTTTCTCTGTATTTATCAACAGAAAATTCACAGTAAACTGTGATAATATCTATTGTATATTACAGGCATTGACTGTAAAACCATCGTGTTGCATAACTATAGAAATACTGACTATATACCATATTTGTTCTTTATGAACTTTAGCAGCCTATACACTGATATAAATTAAGTTCACTTAATATTTGTTTATATAATGGCAAAACTCAATTTTTTCCCTAGCAATGTATCTAGAAAACGAGGCAATGATTTATCACTTGAGTTGCCGGATACTTCTATTGCCTTCATTACATAAGAACATAAGAACATAAGAAAATGGGAGTCTGCAGAAAGCCGATTGGCCTAAGCAAGGCAGATCCCTGTCCCACACAACCCCAAATCAATTACAAAGCCCAATTATAGGCTCAACACTCTAATACCCTGAGGATCATCTTACCAAAACGGTTAGAGATTAACACAGGATTATGGGGCTCTGCAGAGCGCTGATTGGCCCAACCCGGCTGATCCCCCTTCACACCCAACCCTTCTCGTCCATATGCTTATCCAATTTTATCTTAAAGCTCCCTACAGTTTTAGATCCCACTATAGCACTTGGTAGTCCATTCCACCCATCTACAACTCTGTTACCAAACCAATATTTGCCTATATCTTTTCTGAAACGAAATTTATCTAATTTGAAACCATTGGTACGAGTTCTTTCACCATCACTGAGCTTTAGTACATTTGTCATGTCCCCTTTGTTAATCCCACTAACCCACTTGAACACCTCTATCATATCCCCTCTAACTCTGCATCTCTCTAACGAATGTAAACCTAATTTCTTCAACCTTTCTTCATACGAAAAATTTCTAATATTATGGATCATTTTTGTCATTCTACGCTGTACTCTCTCCAATGAATCTATGTCCATTCTGTAATAAGGACACCAAAATTGGACAGCATAATCCATATGGGGTCTCACTAATGACAAGTAAAGTTTTAAGATAACATCAGCAGTTCTGTTACTCACACTCCTAGAGATGAACCCGAGAATCCTGTTTGCCTTATTTCAAACGCCTATACACTGTTTTCTAGGCTTCAAATCATTGCTAACAAACACACCTAGATCTTTCTCGCAGTCTGAATTTTCTAATTCTAAATTAGCTAGTTTATATTTAACATTTGTTTGCATCTTCCCTATCTTTAATACCTTGCATTTGTCAATGTTAAACTTCATCTGCCAATTTACTGACCATTCATGTAAGGTATCTAGATCCCTTTGGAGGCACTCTATATCGCTATCTGAATCAATTGATCTCCCCATTTTAGTATCGTCTGCGAATTTACTTATCCTACTAGTTATACCTAAATCTAGGTCATTTATGTATATAAGAAACAACAGGGGACCTAATACCGATCCCTGGGGGACACCACTTTTGACTGCGCCCCACTCTGACTTGCTACCATTTATGCTGACTCTCTGTTTCCTACCAATTAGCCATGACCTAATCCATCCCAACAACGCCCCACCTATTCCATGTGCCTCAACCTTTCTCATCAATCTCTCATGAGGGACTCTGTCGAAAGCTTTACTGAAATCTAAATATATAATATCGTATGCCTTGTCATTATCTACTGCTTCATATACCTCTGAGAAAAAACTAAGCAAATTAGTAAGGCAAGAACGTCCCTGTGTGAATCCATGCTGAGAAGAATTGATTAAGTTAAATGTTTCTAAGTGGTTTCTCATTTTCCTAGCAATAATTGACTAGTAGCTTTCCTATGATTGAAGTGAGACTAATGGGACGGTAATTGGATGCTATTGATTTATCACCTTTTTTGAAAATCGGAACTACATTTGCAAGCTTCCAAGCTTCTGGAACTATACCTGTTTCTAATGAATTGTTAAAAAGAAATGTTAATGGGTAACTTAACTCATCTCTGCATTCTTTTAATACTCTGGCATATACCTCATCGGGACCAGGCGATTTCTGAGGTTTCAGTCTGTCAATTTCCTTAAGCACATCATTTCTACTTATAGTAACCGTACTTAACCTATTTTCTATACTATCTCTATATACCTTACGGACTTCTGGAATCTGTGCCAAATTTTCATTAGTAAAAACCGATAGAAACTGACTATTTAATGTACTGCACATTTCTAAATCATTTTCTGTCATTTCTCCTATCGAAGTTTTAAGGGGGCCTATTTTATCTCTAACTTTAGATTTATATAGCTGGTAAAAAGCCTTAGGGTTATTTTTTGAGTCATTGGCTATCCTGATTTCATAATTTCTTTTGTCTGTCCTTATACATTTTTTAACCTCTCTTGATAGATTCTGATAGTAAGCAAGTAGGTGAATTTCGCCTTTCTTAATTTTTCGATATATTCCTCTCTTTTTTCCTAGAAGGTCTAATAGTCTATTATTCATCCATTTGGGTTGGTTCTGTGTTGATCTAAATTTTCTTTTGGGGATATATTTATTTTGCGCATTGTGGAGTGAAGAAATAAAATTATTATTTATATATAAAACTGTCCAAGCATCTTTTTTCAGGTTATATTTCATAAACCTTCTTCTTTATAAATCATTGGAATTAATTTTGACAAAATAAAGGTGTTGTTGTATCAGTAAACTATATGTGTGGCGATATAATTATACGAACTGTGAGTCACGTGAGTTTTGGCGGGAAAGCGCCTTGCGTACGTAGGCCTTGTTCTGGGAGGGCAGCCAGGCAGTATTTTCGTGCGTTAGTTTTTCTTATTTCCAGCTCCCCCACATATTATTCCTCACCTCAATTATTATCACAACCTTATTAACCGTGATGGGCTGTGGAAATGCTCAGTATTATCGCCAGGAAATGTGTAATCTGGACAATAAGCAGTGTGATGTTGTGTATCTTGCTGTGGAATGTCGTAACTGGTAAGAAACTTTTGAGTTGTTGAGCCTTTGTTGCCAATAGTTTATGCACATTTACATTTGTAATAAGATATAGGCTAATACCGGGAATACGAGAGCACTTTCTTAAACTGAGTAAACACGTCTAGCTTTAACAAAAGTAGCCTAGTACAAAAAATACCTACCGTATGTTTCTCGAAAAACTTTGCTTAGCCTATTAATATACCCTGTCCAGAGTTTCATTTCATCAGCTAAATACAATTGCTTAACGTTTGGTAGAAAACTAAAAGATCTACCCTACCATATTATGATTAAATATCTATATTTATCTATCTAATTACCAGACGTAATCCCTGAGAGGGGGTGGCCGTGAATGAATCGCCTTCATATGCTTCCATTATGCCGAGGCAACTCACTCGATTGTCTAGCTTGTGTGTATATATATATAATTTTGTTTTAATGCTAGGCTAAAGCAGTAGTAATGTACTGCACAGTACAGTACCTTGTGATTATTTTCCAACAGGTACCGGTATAGCCGAAGTAAGCAACAATATAGATATTTAATTGGATATTGAATGAATGACAGTCCAAGTTAGTTTCTGACAATGTATGAAATTGCACGTCTATAATGTGTAACCAAACACTTTCACGGCTGCTGCCTAGCTGGGTTTTAGGCAATGTTTACGTTACGTAACAGGCTACCATAATCATAATTTTGTTTTCTCTA
Organism: Paralithodes platypus; assembly: GCA_032716605.1. Taxonomy (NCBI): domain Eukaryota; kingdom Metazoa; phylum Arthropoda; class Malacostraca; order Decapoda; family Lithodidae; genus Paralithodes; species Paralithodes platypus. The sequence goes on from CM064572.1 coordinate 6,913,660, forward strand.
GCCTATATATGTAGCCTACAGCCTTTGCGTGACAGACGGTATCTAAGGTTGCGTTGTATATTAAATAAAACAACTCGCGGTGTTTAACGTAGCCTAACCTAACTGAGGGTGGGGTGGGATTGTAATGGGTGACGGTTTAGCCTAGCCTATATGCAGTATAACCTCGCCAAGGATAGGTTATAATAAACAATGTTATTCAATTATAAATACGAATTATGATTATATGACGTTATTATTTGTGTGTTGCAGATATATTGTATTTATGTAAGAAATATTACAAAGGTTCCGGTAATGCATATTGTACGCTAATTCGGTTTTGCACCATATTTATTTTGTATTAATTTCACCACACCACCAAACACCTCCAATGAAATTAATGAAAGCATATATGTGATCCACCGGGATTCGAACCTAGGTTATCACGTTTCACATGTCCATTTTTATGACCACTCCGCTACACCTCCCATATCGGTATCTTACTTTAAATTATATATATATATATATATATACTGTGTGTGTGTGTGTGTTCATGCTTACATATCTTGCTTTTGTAGAACTAGGTTACCAAGAATGACAAAATATAGGTGTAACAATACAAGATTCTGTAAAATTTACGGAACCATTTCTGGCAATTAGGCTGCCAAACATTATCTGTATAATTTACATGATTCTGTAAACACTTTGACAGAAACACTGTTAAATATTATACAATTGAAATGTAAATTTAGCAGATATATACTGTTATTTTTTTACAGAAAATGTAATTTTTTACAAGATTTTCTGTACAAAATTACAGATTATATCTGTAAAAAAATACAAGTCATATTGTAAATTCCACAGTGTATTGTTGTAAATGATTATACAGAGAATGTTTGGCAGCCAGTGCCAGATAGTCTCTCTAAATTTTACAGATTTTTGTTTACAGTGTATTGCAAATTGTTTCAATGGGACATAGCCTAAGTCACATAACATTTCTTATTACAGAACCACAATTCTGATCCATAAAAACTCGTACAATAACTCTGGAATCATTTACTAAACAGATTACAGCTAACGCTAGAAAATTTCCGCAAAAGGCAATTGAATTCGTTATAAAACATTCCTGCATCTTATTAAGTCTGTCATTATTTAAATTGCAATTTATGACCGATAGATGGATAGATAGATAGATAGATAGATAGGTACGGTATATAGATAAGAACACCATGTAATAACCCCCAACAGGACACCCCCCCCCCCCCCCCCCCCCCCCGCAGTAAACGGCTCGCTAATGTAAAGTTAATGGCTTGACATTATCCCGATTGCTGGGGGCTTTTAAGAAGGGGGACCTGTTGCGTTCTCTCCTTTTCTCTCTCTTGCTCTGGCTTGTATCTATTCGGCCCCATTTAGCGTACTGTTTTAAGACGTTTATCCCCATCCAGGTGTTGATTTCTTTATGGCGAGCGATAGCGGCTTCGCCGAAGACAGTTTTCTATCGAAAGATTTATACATTTAGCCTGCTGTCAAATTTTTGTTTTAAAATATGATGGCTTGCTATCGCTCGCCAGGAAAAAATCGACACCTGGATGGGGATAAATGTCTTAAAACAGTAGGCTGAATGGGGCCAAATGGATACAACCCAGAGAGAGAGAAAATAAAACGAGGTGGGGCCCCTTAACATTAGCACATCCGTCGTCTTGGGGGGGGGGGGGATTAGAGCGGGGTTTTTGGTTTAATTATTGGTGATCGTTTCTATTGTGTATTTATATATTTATTATTATTATATATATATATATATATATATATATATATATATATATATATATATATATATATATAATTATATATATATATATAATATATATATATATATATATATAATTATATATATATATAATTATATATATATATATATACCGGTATATATATATTATTTTTTGGTTTTGCCTTTTTCGATGGAGATTTAGCAGATATAGATAGATTTATTGCACTTTATAAGTTAGATAGTCAAAGAATTATGGATAGTCATAGAATTAGGAGAGAAAAACAGCGCATATATATATACTTTGAGAGTGACAAGAAAGCTTTAGCCAGAGAGTTGAGAATTTAGTAGAATCCAAGGTGGGAACACGAGAGAAAACACAATTGTAGGGTTAATACACGCAACATCCACCTTTGGCTTGAAACTGAGGATAGAGATATAGTCCGTTCATTCTAGGTTGGGCAGAAATCGTAACCTCTAACCTCTGTAACTCAAAAAAGGCTTGAACAAATTAGCAGTTAATATCCACACCTATTCATAGCCAAGTCTTCCTGTGCGGTAGAAATATTAGCTCGGTTACTCTAGTCCTTTTTGAGTTATGAGAGGTTAGGGGTTACGATTTCTGGCCAACCTGGAATGAACGGACTGTAGGAAGAGGATGGTTGAGATGTCCAAGGAACCATGAGAGTGTATTAACCCCATCTGTACCGCAACGTGTCTTTAAGTAGGGTATGTGGTGGTAAAAAGGGTTGTAAGAGATGGTTCCAAGCTTGTTAATTGCTGGAGGCCCTTTTTAAGCTGATTGAAATCGTCGAATAGTAGACAGAAACAATGTAAAAGGACGGCACCGGTAGAGAAGGGGTTAAGGGGAGATTTCCACTTGAGGGATTTTTTTCTTGACTCCTTTCTCCCTCATGTTTAGCCCCATTGCTTTTGATATTATAAAACGTTCGCCCCATTACTTTAGCGATTTTAAGAACTTTCACCCCATATTAAGACCTTTCGTGCCATTCAGGTGTCGATGTTATCCTGGCGAGCGATAGCGAGCCTGTAATTTAAGAGGAACCGGCCTTCGGCCGGGAAATTTTTCTACCGAAAAATGTACAAATTTATCTTGAAAGGGACTCAAGGGGGTGTAATTTTAAGCTTGATGGAGGTCTAGGGAACACACTAAATACCTCCCCTTAAGAGTATAGGCCTATGGTGACGGTGTTACGTAAGTGTGTGGTATTCAGGTAACAGCAGACGTAACCTTGAGTGTCTCCATCAACACATATTACTGTGGTTATTGTGGGGGGTTTATTTATTAATACATCTACTTTATTTATACATCTACTTTATTTATACATCTACTTTATTTATACATCTACTTTATACATCTACTTTATTTATACATCTACTTTATTAATACATCTACTTTATTTATACATCTACTTTATTTATACATCTACTTTATTAATACATCTACGGTACTTTATTAATACATCTACTTTATTTATTCATCTACTTTATATATCTACTTTATTTATACATCTACTTTATTTATACATCTACTTTTTTAGTTTCCTCCCTAGACCTCCATCAAACTTAAAACAAACATCCATTAGATCCCCCTTCTAGATTAATTTGTACATTTTTCGGTAGAAAAATTTCCCGGCCAAAGGCCGCTTCCTTCAAAATGTCAGGCTCGCTATCGCTCGCCAGGGAAATAATCGACACCAAAATAGCACGAAAGGTCTTGTTATTGACAAAGAAATAAGGCGAAAGGTCTTAAAATCCGACAAACTAATGGGGCAAACATATCAAAATCTGAAAACTAATGGGGCTAAACACGAGGGAGAAAGGGGTCCAGTAGAGGAGTAGTAGTAGTAGTATAGGCCTACATGGTGACGGTGTTACGTAAGTGGGTGGTATTCAGGTAACAGCGGACGTAACCTTGAGTGTCTCCAGTAACAAATATTATCACCCTTAAGGGACATTGGTTATTTCCGGGGGCCTTTTTTTTTTTTTTTTTTTTTTTTCCTCGCTAGACCTCCATTAAGCTTAGAAAAACGCCCCCTATATCCCCCTTCCATGATAAATTTATACATTTTTCGGTAGAGAAATGTACAAGTTCTTGAGATTTCAGATAGCGTTTTTTTTTTTTTAGTTTCCTCGCTAGACCTCCATTAAGCTTAGAAAAACACCCCCTATATCCCCCTTCCATGATAAATTTATACATTTTCGGTAGAGAAATGTACAAATTCTCCTTGAGATTTCAGGCTCGCTATCGCTCGCCAGGGAAAAATCGACACCTAAATAGCACGAAAGGTCTTAACATTGACAACGAAATGGGGCGAAACGTGTTAAAATCGCCAAACTAATGGGCAGAACGTCTTACTATCTCAAACCCAATGGGGCTTAACACAAGGGAGAAAGGGGACCAGAAAAACTGCCCCTCTCCTCTTAACCCCTTCCTACCTTCCTTATTTCTTTCCTTCCTTACTTCCGTGTGGGCTACTCTACTCAAGGTTGGGATGATAGGCCTAGGGAATCTCTCTCTCTCTTCCTCTTCTCTCCTTCTTCTTCTTCTTTGCTATCCTTTCCTTCCACTGTACCTTATTCTCGGGTTAGCTATCTCTACTAGAATTAAGTCCTGACCACCTCGCTGGGATCGTAAGGTCTGTGTGGTCAGTGTATCTATGTAAATGTAAATCTCTCTCTCTGACTGGGTGAATGGTCGGAGACATGGCAGATGCCTCTAAACTTGGAAAAGTGCAAGGTGATGCATATCGGTCAAGCAAACCCCTATGCAGGCTATTCACTATTGGGAATGCCTGTGATCTCTTTCCGTTGGAGACACGCAGACTACGAGGTCAGCTCATTGAAGTATTTAAAATACTTAATGGGTTTGACAATGTGGATTATAACAAAATGTTTAGCCTCAATATGAATACAACACGCAACCATGGCTGGAAATTAGAATTGGAAAGGTTCAGCACTAGTATTTGTGGAACTTGTTTACATTATAAGATCTGTTCTACCTGGAATAAAGTTCCCTCCGAAGTTGTAAACAGTTCGGTTCTTCAGTAGAGCAGTTCAAGAAGAGAGTGGATAGTATTTTACATACTCTGTAGTGAGTGTAGTGCACTGCACTTCCAGTTCGAGTATCTCCTCGGAATGGACCGCAAGGTCTCTGAGATAATAACTATTCCGTGTAACTCATTCTCACTCTCTCTGTCTCTCTCTCTCTCTCTCTCCTCCTAGGCCTAAACAAGTTACCAAGGCCCCACTGGCTCATAGGAAGGCCGACCTATGACTAAGCATATTAATCCTTTCATTACCGTACCCCCTTATTTTAAGGTAACCCACCTCGGGTTTTTTTTTATCTTTCTCTCCCTCTCTCTCTTTGGTTTGTATCCATTCGGCCCCATTCAGCCTACTGTTTAAGACGTTTACCCCCATCCAGGTGTCAATATTTTCCTGGCGAGCGGTAGCGAGCCAGCATATATATAATTTGTTTTTGACAGCAAGCTAAATTTGTAAATTTTTCGATAGAAAAATGTCTCCGGTCAAGCCGGATTTCTCCATACAATGCTGGCTCGCTATTGCTCGAAACTGAGGATAGAGATAGGAGGTTACAAAGACGTTTGCTGTCAGTAGTCCCAGACAACTGTGTCTCGGTGAGAAAGAGAAGATCAGGGTTGGCAGAGGAGAGGTGGTGTTCTTAGAGGAAAGGCCACGAATATTACATTAACCCCTTCAGACTCATATGACGCAGAGGTTGCCAGATTAGCAATACGAAATAGAGTTCTCTCACTCTTATAATTACTTCTCCAAAATTAGTTTTCTGCCCACAGCTAACTCAAAGACAACTGCAGAGGTTGAAGTAACTAAACTAAAGGTTTCTAAATACCCCTGATGGTAACAAAGGCTTTAAAGTATCCCCAATAGGCTCAACACAGCTAACTCAAAGACAACTGCAGAGGTTGAAGTAACTAAACTAAAGGTTGTAAATACCCCTGATGGTAACAAAGGCTTTAAAGTATCCCCAATAGGCTCAACACAGCTAACTCAAAGACAACTGCAGAGGTTGAAGTAACTAAACTAAAGGTTTCTAAATACCCCTGATGGTAACAAAGGCTTTAAAGTATCCCCAATAGGCTCAACACAGCTAACTCAAAGACAACTGCAGAGGTTGAAGTAACTAAACTAAAGGTTTCTAAATACCCCTGATGGTAACAAAGGCTTTAAAGTATCCCCAATAGGCTCAACACAGCTAACTCAAAGACAACTGCAGAGGTTGAAGTAACTAAACTAAAGGTTTCTAAATACCCCTGATGGTAACAAAGGCTTTAAAGTATCCCCAATAGGCTCAACACAGCTAACTCAAAGACAACTGCAGAGGTTGAAGTAACTAAACTAAAGGTTTCTAAATACCCCTGATGGTAACAAAGGCTTTAAAGTATCCCCAATAGGCTCAACACAGCTAACTCAAAGACAACTGCAGAGGTTGAAGTAACTAAACTAAAGGTTTCTAAATACCCCTGATGGTAACAAGGCTTTAAAGTATCCCCAATAGGCTCAACACAGCTAACTCAAAGACAACTGCAGAGGTTGAAGTAACTAAACTAAAGGTTTCTAAATACCCCTGATGGTAACAAAGGCTTTAAAGTATCCCCAATAGGCTCAACACAGCTAACTCAAAGACAACTGCAGAGGTTGAAGTAACTAAACTAAAGGTTTCTAAATACCCCTGATGGTAATAAAGGCTTTAAAGTATCTCCAATAGGTTCAAAATCGCGTCATATGTCGGAAGGGGTTAATAATAAGAGTAGAAGGTGGTGGTGCAGAGCATTTTGGTGAGTCGTTTCCAGGGGACAGATTGATGGGGGGGCATTTCTGGGGGGGGGGGGTTCGTTCCGTTAATTTGGCGATTTTTCGGACCTCCTGTTTTGCTCTTATTAGTTTTCAGATTTTAAGACGTTTCCTCCCATCAGTTTGGCGATACTAAGACGCTTTGCCCCCAGATATGTCTTGTCTGTTGGGATTAGACTAGATGAGCTCTCACCTGTCATGTAGCAAATCGTGCCGAAAAATACGAGTTGTATAAAAAAGGACTTAATCTGTCCCAAATAACGGTCGGTCACCTACCTTGAGCTTATTCCAGGTGTGTGCCCTCATTGTGTGTGTATCATTTCCTGAGTGACCTTGGCTGGAGTTATTATACCTGCTTGGTCTCTATTACCGTATCCTACACTCCCGCACGCACGCAACCCCTTAACCCTCTCCGACATATGACGCAATTTTGAGCCTATTGGGGATACTTCAAAGCGTTTGTTACCATCAGGGTATTTAGAAACCTTTAGTTTAGTTACTTCAACCTCTGCAGTTGTCGTTGAGTTAGCTGTGTTGAGCCTATTGGAGATACTTCAAAGCCTTTGTTACCATCCGGGGTATTTACAAACCTTTAGTTTAGTTACTTCAACCTCTGCAGTTGTCGTTGAGTTAGCTGTGTTGAGCCTATTGGGGATACTTCAAAGCCTTTGTTACCATCAGGGGTATTTAGAAACCTTTAGTTTAGTTACTTCAACCTCTGCAGTTGTCGTTGAGTTAGCTGTGGGCAGAAAACTAATTTTGGAGAGGTAATTATAAGAGTGAGAGAACTCTATTTCTTATTGCTAATCTGGCAACCTCTGCGTCATAAATGCGTGAAAGGGTTAACCTCTTCTCTAACGGCGAAGTCTTCCAAATACTGTATTATTATATTTGTTTGTATTATTTTTGTAGTTTTCTCCCTAGACCTCCATCAAGCTTACACAAAAATACACCCAAGACCCTCCTTCAAGATCAATTTGTACATTTTTCGATAGAAAAATTTCCCGGCCGAAGGCCGGTTTCTCTTGAATTACAGGCTCGCTATCGCTCGCCAGGAAAAAATCGACACCTAAATGGCACGAAAGTTCTTAAAATTGACAAAGAAAAGGGGCGAAAGGTCTTGCCAAACTAATGGGCCGAACGTCATCAAATCTGAAAACTAGTGGGACTGAGCATTAGGAAGGAGGGGGGCCTACCTTGAGCTTATTCCAGGTGTGTGCCCTCATTGTGTGTTATCCCTGAGTGACCTTGGCTGGAGTTATACCTGCTTTGTCTCTACCGTACCTTGAGCTTATTCCAGGTGTGTGCCCTCATTGTGTGTTATCCCTGAGTGACCTTGGCTGGAGTTATACCTGCTTTGTCTCTACCGTACCTTGAGCTTATTCCAGGTGTGTGCCCTCATTGTGTGTTATCCCTGAGTGACCTTGGCTGGAGTTATACCTGCTTTGTCTCTACCCTACCTTGAGCTTATTCCAGGTGTGTGCCCTCATTGTGTGTTATCCCTGAGTGACCTTGGCTGGAGTTATACCTGCTTGGTCTCTACCGTACCTTGAGCTTATTCCAGGTGTGTGCCCTCATTGTGTGTTATCCCTGAGTGACCTTGGCTGGAGTTATACCTGCTTGGTCTCTACCGTACCCTACACTCGCACGCACCCACGCACGCAACCCTTCTGCACCTGTCCTATCAAGCCTAGCACATAATACCGCTAGATCCTTTCTCAAAAGTCGCTAGGAGGCCGCTAAACAGTAAATATAATATATATCGTTAGGATAAGACCACAATCTAGGCCTACCTATCCTGATATAGTGACTATAGGCTGAATCCCGCGTAGAGTTAACAAATCTAAACATACCGCTATACCCTGTTCCAAATAGGTGGGCCACAACTCGTGAATACTAACCTCCGTAACTCAAAAAGGGCTTGAACAAACGGGCTGTAGTTTTCCACACCTATTCTCTGGTTGACTCTTCCCAAATGGTAGAAGTGTTAGCTGGATTACTCTAGTCGTTTGTGAGTTAGAGATGTTAATGTTGAAATAATTGTGGCCTACTTTTTTGAAACAGGGTATAGCTCCGTTCTCAAATATCGCTACTAGAAAGTTAATAAACGCCGAAAATCGCTAGAAAAATACTACAATCTCTAGAAAGCCGCTGAAAATGTCTCAAATCTCCCGAATATCGCTAGAAAAATACTACAATCTCTAGAAAGCCGCTGAAAATGTCTCAAATCTCCCGAATATCGCTAGAAAAATACTACAATCTCTAGAAAGCCGCTGAAAATGTCTCAAATATCCCGAAAATCGCTAGAAAAATACTACAATCTCTAGAAAGCCGCTGAAAATGTCTCAAATCTCCCGAAAATCGATAGAAAAATACTACAATCTCTAGAAAGCCGCTGAAAATGTCTCAAATATCCCGAAAATCGCTAGAAAAATACTACAATCTCTAGAAAGCCGCTGAAAATGTCTCAAATCTCCCGAATATCGCTAGAATTCATGTCGGTAGATGTACAAATATCCCGCTAGATCGAAGTAAATGACGTTTGGCCCATTAGTTTGGCGATTTTAAGACTTTTCGCCCCTTTTCTTTGTCAATGTTAAGAATTTTCGTGTCATTTAGGTGTTGATGTTTGTCCTGGCCAGCGATAGCAAGCCTGTATTTTAAGGGGGGTCACTGGTTTATTTGTTATCTGTCTCTCCTTTTCTCTCTTTCCCTGGCTTGCATCCATTCGGCCCCATTCAGCCAATTGTTTTAAGACGTTTATCCCCATCCAGGTGTCGATGTCTTCCTGGCGAGCGATAGTGAGCCAGCATTGTGTGGAGAAATCCGGCTTCGCCGGAGACATTTTGCTATCGAAAAATGTACAAATTTAGCTTGCTGTCAAAACATATATATATATATATATATATATATACTGTATATGCTGGCTTGCTACTGCTCGCCAGGAAAATAATGACACCTGGATGGAGGTAAAAGTCTTAAAACAGCAGGCTGAATGGGGCCGAATGAATACAAGCCAAAGAGAGAGGGCGAGAAATAGAGTGAAAAAAAAAAAAAGCGAGGTGGGCTCCCTTAAGAGAAACCTCTAGGGCTAGCGGGAAAGTAGCTAAATTGGCAACACTGTGTTCCCGGGAATGTGTTGGGCTATGGTTGATTGCTAACCTCTTTTGACCTAGTTTGTTGATGGTTGCATGCTAACACACACACCCACATTCTCTCTCCCTCTATCTATTTATCTATCTCTCGTACAGTGATCAATAATTGGTATCAGCAATATTTACACATGATTTCTTCTTTCTGAGTGAGATATACAATCATGTTCCTATACTTACGCACCCTAATCAACATCTGACAGACATTAATACAGCACAGAACGAGCCAAACGTAATGACTGCTGAGACATGACTTATTAGCGTGACTGTACATAAACACGATATCACACACACAGCCTGTAGCCTAGTAGGTAGAGCTTTCGTCTCACACACGAGGGGTCGGGGGTTCAATCCCCGGCCGGGCGGAGACAAATTGGGCTTGTCTCCTTTCATGTGTTAGCCTCAGTACACCTAGCTGTAAATAGGTACCTGGAATAAGTGGACGACGTTGTGACGTCCCATCTGGGGTTGGCAAAAATGGTACAAGGCGAGATGGGTATCATATGGTTCACCTAAGCTGATGGCTACCTAAGCCTTCGGGCGAGACGGTGCCGTCTATAGTGAGAATGGTACCATACAGATCCACCCTAAGCCTTCGTTTCCGATGTCGCCAATTGGCTAAAATACAGACTACACACACATCCACAGCCATTCCAACAGTACATAAAACACTTAACATGCATTTCACGCAATACATTCCCAGTTAAGGAGGCGCGATAATAATGAGCTTAGCTCGCATTGCGTGGATACCCCTTGACGAACAAGTAACTGAGTGAGTAACACACACACACACACACACACGGACATTTGCCCCAGGGCAGTCTTCTCTTTCCATTTTCCCCTTACCCACTCTAAACTACGGTTTGGACACGTCTTGACCATCAGTGTTTTGGAGGGCAAGCAGCCTTGAGGGGTCGCTGGACTGTTGTTGCTTGATTTCCTTTGTACACACACACACTCACACACACACACACACACACACACACACACACACACACACACACACACACACTCACATTCTCTCTCTCTCTCTCTCTCTCATTATTAAGACCTTTTGTGCCTTTTAGGTGTCGATTTTTTCCTGGCGAACGATAGCGAGCCTGTAATTTAGGAGGAATTGGCCTGAATTTCGCTACCGAAAAATATACAAAATGTATCTAGAACGGGGATCTTGGAGATGTTGGATTAAGTTTGATGGAGGTCTAGGAAGGAAACTCAAACTAATGAAGAAATAAATAATAAACCGACCAATATTTAGTTTGTTCCCTAGGCCTCCATCAAGCTTTAAGGGGAGGTATTTAGTTTGTTCCCTAGGCCTCCATCAAGCTTTAAGGGGAGGTATTTAGTTTGTTCCCTAGACCTCCATCAAGCTTTAAGGGGAGGTATTTAGTTTGTTCCCTAGGCCTCCATCAAGCTTTAAGGGGAGGTATTTACTTTGTTCCCTAGACCTCCATCAAGCTTTAAGGGGAGGTATTTAGTTTGTTCCCTAGACCTCCATCAAACTTAAAATTACACCCCCTTGAGTCCCTTTCAAGATAAATTTGTACATTTTTCGGTAGATAAATGTCCCGGCCGAAGGCCGGTTCCTCTTAAATTACAGGCTCGCTATCGCTCGCCAGGATAAAATCGACACCTGAATTGCACGAAAGGTCTTAATATGGGGTGAAAGTTCTTAAAATCGCTAAACTAATGGGGCAAACGTTTTATATCAAAAGCAATGGGGCTAAACATGAGGGAGAAAGGGGTCCAGAAAAAAATCCCTCAAGTGCACGGAGATCTCCCCTTAATAATGTCAAATAGAAACATTTATAGAATCTACGTGTGTTGTGTTTTCCTGTTCGTGCTCTGTCTTGAGTCGGCCACCCCCAAGAAAAAAAAAAAAAAAAAATATATATATATAGAGGAACACAAAATAGGAAAGGTGTGGATTGGGTCTGAGCATAGGGATAGACTAGAACGAAGTGGTATGGTACTATGTCAACTATAGTAAATAATTGATGATGTTGCCAGCAGGGGATATATATATGTCAATAAGAACTACTATAGGACTATATATCGGCTAAAGTGGTATTTGTAATGCACACACACATATATACACATACGCATACATACACATATATACTTTGTGTGGATGTATAATATGTGTGTGTGCGTATTTATGTACGCGTGATATAGTATTAAGAGCGTAACCATCCCTCCATCATCACCACGTAATCATATATCCTTGTATGACGATCATGAGTGTTTACATGTGTGTGTGTATGTGTGTGTTTTTATGTACGCGTGATATAGTATTAATAGCGTAACCATTCCACCATCACCACGTAATCATATATCCTTGTATTACGATCATGAGTGTTTACATGTGTGTGTGTATGTATGTGTGCGTATGTGTGTGTGTTTTTATGTACGCGTGATATAGTATTAATAGCGTAACCATCCCTCCTCCATCACCACCACGTAATCATATATTCTTGTATTACGATCGTCATAGTATTCGACCTTGGCCATACCTATGCTATAACCTAGTTCTGGGACAGGCCCTCCCATTGATTGGCAGGTGAGGGGGGCGGGGGGTAAGGAGGTTAGTAGAACGCTAGGGTCTTACACGGTGGGTAAGTCGATAATGCGTCCTATTTTCACCTCACACGATTGTCTACTTACCTATGTTTCTACCTACCTACCCCGTGTACCTACCTACCTAACTACTATCTATACGGTACCTACCTACCTACCTACCCCATGTACCTACCTACCTAACTACTATCTATACGGTACCTACCTACCTACCTACCCCATGTACCTACCTACCTACCTAACCCATGTACCTGCCTACCTACCTACCTACCCCATGTACCTACCTACCTAACTACTATCTATACGGTACCTACCTAACCCATGTACCTAACTAACTAACTAACTACCTACCTACCTACCTACCTACCTACCTACCTACCTACCTACCTACCTACCTACCTACCTAACTAACTAACTAACTAACTAACTACCTACCTACCTACCTACCTACCTACCTACCTACCTACTTACCTACCTACCTACCTACCTACCTACCTACCTACCTACCTACCTACCTACCTAACTAACTAACTAACTAACTAACTAACTAACTAACTAACTAACTAACTAACTAACTAACTAACTAACTAACTACTAACTAACTAACTAACTAACTAACTAACTAACTAACTAACTAACTAACTAACTAACTAACTAACTAACTAACTAACTAACTAACTAACTAACTAACTAACTAACTAACTAACTAACTAACTAACTAACTATTTACTGCTCCTATCTACCTACCTACCTACCTACCTACCTACCTATATATTTACTGCTCCTATCTACCCACCTACCGGTATATCAATTTTGTGACCTATTCTCACCACGTCAATTAAATAGCTAACTCACGAATGAGGTGTTCTCACGCTTTAGATAACAATATACTTACCCACTCCCCTTCCTACCTACCATCCTACCTACTATTCTTATGCCTACCTACGGTTTTTGTTGTATGAAGGAGACAAAAGGCAGGTTGGCTGTAACGAGTGTCTCCCCCATATACAACACTTACCCTTTATATACTCCGCAACATTGGGGCGTGTAGAGAGAGATTGTAGAGAATTAGTATGAGGAGGTGAGGTGATGAGACGAAATACTGTTGACTCAACCCTTTTGAGAAATGCTGTGTGGGTAAAACCTCCCCACACTCAATACTCAATACATGGGCGGACTGTGTCCCTATACAGAGCTAGAAGCTGTGCAGAGGTAAAGAACCCACGGAGACAGTTGGGCACATCTCACTTGTGAAAAGTTGTTTTAGGAAGAATGGTAATATGTATGATTGCCTGTGACCGTTGTTGTTGTTGTTGCTAATGTTGTTGTTATTGTTGTTGCTGATGTTGTTGCTGGTGTTGTTGTTGTTATTGTTGTTGCTGGTGTTGTTGTTGGTGTTGTTGTTATTGTTGTTGCTGGTGTTGTTGCTGGTGTTGTTGTTATTGTTGTTGCTGGTGTTGTTGTTATTGTTGTTGCTGGTGTTGTTGTTATTGGTGTTGTTGTTGTTGTTGTTGTTGCTGCTGGTGTTGTTGTTGGTGTTGTTGCTGGTGTTGTTGTTATTGTTGTTGCTGGTGTTGTTGTTGTTGCTGGTGTTGTTGTTGTTGGTGTTGTTGTTATTGTTGTTGTTGGTGTTGTTATTATTGTTGTTGCTGGTGTTGTTGGTGTTGTTATTATTGTTGTTGCTGGTGTTGTTGCTGGTGTTGTTATTGTTGTTGTTGTTGTTGTTGCTGGTGTTGTTATTGTTGTTGTTGCTGGTGTTGTTATTGTTGTTGTTGTTGTTGTTGCTGGTGTTGTTATTGTTGTTGCTGGTGTTATTGTTGTTGCTGGTGTTATTGTTGTTGCTGGTGTTATTGTTGTTGCTGGTGTTGTTGTTATTGTTGTTGTTGTTGCTGGTGTTGTTGTTGTTGCTGGTGTTGTTGTTATTGTTGTTGGTGTTGTTATTGTTGTGTTGGTGTTATTGTTGTTGCTGATGTTGTTGCTGGTGTTGTTGTTGTTATTGATGTTGGTGTTGTTGCTGATGTTGTTGCTGGTGTTGTTATTGATGTTGGTGTTGTTGCTGGTGTTGTTGTTATTGTTGTTGTTGCTGGTGTTGTTGTTGTTGTTGTTGCTGGTGTTGTTGGTGTTGTTATTGTTGTGTTGGTGTTGTTGTTGTTATTGTTGTTGCTGATGTTGTTGCTGGTGTTGTTGTTGTTATTGATGTTGATGTTGTTGCTGGTGTTGTTGCTGATGTTGTTGCTGGTGTTGTTGTTGTTATTGATGTTGGTGTTGTTGCTGGTGTTGTTATTGATGTTGGTGTTGTTGCTGGTGTTGTTGTTATTGATGTTGGTGTTGTTATTGATGTTGGTGTTGTTGCTGGTGTTGTTGTTATTGATGTTGGTGTTGTTGCTGGTGTTGTTGTTATTGTTGTTGGTGTTGTTGTTATTGATGTTGGTGTTGTTGCTGGTGTTGTTGTTATTGTTGTTGCTGGTGTTGTTGTTATTGTTGTTGATGTTGTTGCTGGTGTTGTTGTTATTGTTGTTGGTGTTGTTGATGTTGTTGCTGGTGTTGTTGTTATTGTTGTTGATGTTGTTGTTGGTGTTGTTGCTGGTGTTGTTGTTATTGTTGTTGATGTTGTTGTTATTGTTGTTGCTGGTGTTGTTGTTATTGTTGTTGATGTTGTTGCTGGTGTTGTTGTTATTGTTGTTGGTGTTGTTGATGTTGTTGCTGGTGTTGTTGTTATTGTTGTTGATGTTGTTGTTGGTGTTGTTGTTATTGTTGTTGGTGTTGTTGCTGGTGTTGGTGTTGTTGTTGTTGTTGCTGGTGTTGTTGCTGGTGTTGTTGCTGGTGTTGTTGTTATTGTTGTTGGTGTTGTTGATGTTGTTGCTGGTGTTGGTGTTGTTGTTGTTGTTGCTGGTGTTGTTGTTGCTGGTGTTGTTGCTGCTGGTGTTGTTGCTGGTGTTGTTGTTATTGTTGTTGGTGTTGGCTCGAACTTCCCTTGATTTTGGCCATGTCACTCTTTCAACTCTGGGGGATGCACTCGTTACAGGCAGTTCTGCCTTTTGCCTCCCTCACTCACATTGAAAACAAAAATAATAAATAAAAATGCCCCTTCTGAGTTACAGAGGTCAGAGTTCACTATTTCTGGTCTACCAACTTGGAACAGGCTGTCGTTGTTATTGTTGTTCCCCAGGCTGTCTGGCCGAACAGCCCCAAGGTCTCGAGCAAGGCCAAGGCCATAAACGAGCGCCCCCACAAATCCCTCCCTGCTTACCACTAGCAAAGCCTGGGTGACCGAAGCCACTCCAAGGCAGGGAGCTGAGGAGGGTGCAGAAACACCCGGGAAACCAAAACCCCACCCAAGGCCCTGTGCCCCTCAGCAATTATGAAGGGAAAGTTGAGGGGCAAGGGAAAAATGTGACGCTTTGGCTCCCAATCTGCCAACTTCTAGGTTGGCAGTAGGGAGATCAATCCACGGAAAAGACGCCGTCACTTGAGATCTAGAAGATATATAAGTAAAAGGAACAGTCAGAGTAAGCTATGGGTATGGCAGAGATCGCTCAGCTCTCACTCTGATAGACCAGCCCATCACCACCGTTGTTGTTGTTGTTGTTGTTGTTGTTGTTGTTGTAGCCTATACGGGTGAATGACTATGCTACCATCTGCAGCTCTCCCCATCATCCGTTGCACAAGGGCATAACAAAAAACGTCTCAAGGATGATATGTATGCCTTTCTACCACCCCGCCACCGTTTGCTATCCTTTACATTCAATCTTGTATCAATCATCTATTTCTGATCTAATTATAATCATTTAATTCTTAATCATCTAATTCTAATCATCTAATACCCAATCATCTAATTATCATCTAACTCTAATCGTCTAATACCCAATCATCTAATTATCTTTTAATTCTAATCATCTAACTAATCATCTAATGCTCAATCATCTAATTCTCATCTACGGTAATTCTAATCATCTAATTCTCATATACGGTAATTCTAATCATCTATTGCTAAATTATCTAATTCTCATCTAATACTCAATCATCTAATTCACATCTAATTCTAATCATCTAATACTCAATCATCAATTTATATTCTGGGCGAGCGATAGCAAGCCTGTAATTTGGAAGAAATCTCCCTGTGGCCGAGACATTTTTATATCGAAAAATGTACAAATTTACCTGGGAGGGGGGTGTAAGGAGTGTTTTTTACAGGTTGATGGAGGTTTAGGGAGGAAACTAACACAATACTTAATAGATAAAACAATACGCAAATAAATACGCCCACCTCCCCTTAAGGGACCCCACCTCGCTTTTTTTCTCTTTTTCTCCCTCTCTCTCTTTGGCTTGTATCCATTCGGCCCCATTCAGCCTACTGTTTTAAGACGTTTACCCCCATCCAGGTGTCAATATTTTTCTGGCGAGCGGTAGCAAGCCAGCATATATATAATTTTGTTTTTGTCAGCAGGCTAAATTTGTACATTTTTCGATAGAAAAATGTCTCCGGCGAAGCCGGATTTCTCCATATAATGCTGGCTTGCTTATCGCTCGCCAGGAATAAATCAACACCTGCATGGGGATAAACGTCTTAAAACAGTTGGCTGAATGGGGCCGAATGGATACAAGCCAGGGAAAGAGAGAAAAGGCGAGAAAGAGAGGGAAAAAAAAACAGGTGACCCCCCCCCTTTAGAAAATGTAAAGATTATCATTGTATCTACCGACATGGACATTTATTCCCAGTTTCTTTGAAAAGTTGAAAATAAAATAATACCTGAATTAATGTAGGAGATTTTTTTGTATTATTGACATATATGATTTATGACTATTAATTATACGGTATAATGTATCATCATGGTTCAGGTTAACCCCTTCACTACCGGGGACGTCCTTTTCATCATATTCTGGCAACTATTAGACGATTTTTGTTCAGCTTAGTAAAGACCTCGAGCAATAATAAGGCTTTAAGGGGAGGTATTTAGTTTGTTCCCTAGACCTCCATCAAGCTTTAAGGGGAGGTATTTAGTTTGTTCCCTAGACCTCCATCAAGCTTTAAGGGGAGGTATTTAGTTTGTTCCCTAGACCTCCATCAAGCTTTAAGGGGAAGGTATTTAGTTTGTTCCCTAGACCTCCATCAAGCTTTAAGGGGAGGTATTTAGTTTGTTCCCTAGACCTCCATCAAGCTTTAAGGGGAGGTATTTAGTTTGTTCCCTAGACCTCCATCAAGCTTTAAGGGGAGGTATTTAGTTTGTTCCCTAGACCTCCATCAAGCTTTAAGGGGAGGTATTTAGTTTGTTCACTAGACCTCCATCAAGCTTTAAGGGGAGGTATTTAGTTTGTTCACTAGACCTCCATCAAGCTTAAGGGGAGGTATTTAGTTTGTTCACTAGACCTCCATCAAGCTTTAAGGGGAGGTATTTAGTTTGTTCCCTAGACCTCCATCAAGCTTTAAGGGGAGGTATTTAGTTTGTTCCCTAGACCTCCATCAAGCTTTAAGGGGAGGTATTTAGTTTGTTCCCTAGACCTCCATCAAGCTTTAAGGGGAGGTATTTAGTTTGTTCCCTAGACCTCCATCAAGCTTTAAGGGGAGGTATTTAGTTTGTTCCCTAGACCTCCATCAAGCTTTAAGGGGAGGTATTTAGTTTGTTCCCTAGACCTCCATCAAGCTTTAAGGGGAGGTATTTAGTTTGTTCCCTAGACCTCCATCAAGCTTAAGGGGAGGTATTTAGTTTGTTCCCTAGACCTCCATCAAGCTTTAAGGGGAGGTATTTAGTTTGTTCCCTAGACCTCCATCAAGCTTTAAGGGGAGGTATTTAGTTTGTTCCCTAGACCTCCATCAAGCTTTAAGGGGAGGTATTTAGTTTGTTCCCTAGACCTCCATCAAGCTTTAAGGGGAGGTATTTAGTTTGTTCCCTAGACCTCCATCAAGCTTCAAGGGGAGGTATTTAGTTTGTTCCCTAGACCTCCATCAAGCTTAAAATTACACCCCCTTGAGTCCCTTTCAAGATAAATTTTTACATTTTTCGGTAGAAAAATGTCCCGGCCGAAGGCCGATTCCTCTTAAATTACAGGCTCGCTATCGCTCGCCAGGATAAAATAGACACCTGAATTGCACGAAAGGTCTTAATATGGGGTGAAAGTTCTTAAAATAGCCAAACTAACGGGGCAAACATCTTAAAATCTCAAAAGCAATGGGGCTAGACATGAGAGAGAAAGGGGTCAAGAAAAGAGTCCCTCAAGTGGAAATCTCCCCTTAAACTCTCTCAACCAAACCGATTTAACTACACCACAGATCCTTCCTAAGCTGCACAATATCGTCTGAATATAGCCAGAGTCAACGGTAACACACGTCGCTCGTACTGAAAGGGTTAAGGGGAGATCTCCACTTGAGGGATTTTTTTTTTCTGGACCCCCTTTCTCCCTCATGTTTAGCCCCATTGGTTTTTGATATTATAAAACGTTTGCCCCATTAGTTTAGCGATTTAAAGAACTTTCACCCCATATTAAGACCTTTCGTGCAATTCAGGTGTCGATTTTATCCTAGCGAGCGATAGCGAGCCTGTAATTTAAGAGGAACCGGCCTTTGGCCGGGAAATTTTTCTACCGAAAAATGTACAAATTTATCTTGAAAGGGACTCAAGGGGGTGTAATTTTAAGCTTGATGGAGGTCTAGGGAACAAACTAAATACCTCCCCTTAAACAGCTAGCTATGTATAATAATAATCCTGGGAATTCCCAATATTAAACCGTTTTTATTAGCGGTACCCTTAAGTATTTTATAATCTCTCTCTCTCTCTCTCTCTCTCTCTCTCTCTCTCTCTCTCTCTCTCTCTCTCTCTCTCGTTTATGTACTGATCTCCTGCCTCTTCTTCCATTCAATTATCTCTCACTCATACCCCCCCTCTCTCTCTCTCTCGTTTATATACTGATCTCCTGCCTCTTCTTCCATTCAATTATCTCTCACTCATACCCCCCCTCTCTCTCTCCCTCTCACTCACTCTCTCCCTCCCTCTCACTCACTCTCTCCCTCTCCCTCTCTCTCCCCCTCCCTCTCACTCACACTCTCTCTCTCCCTCCCTCTCACTCACACACACTCTCTCTCTCTCTCTCTCTCTCTCTCTCTCTCCCTCTCCCTCTCTCTCCCCCTCTATCTCTCTCTCTCTCTCTCTCTCCCCCTCCCTCCCTCTCACTCTCTCTCTCTCTCTCTCTCTCTCTCTCTCTCTCTCACAGCTATAATAACCTTGAGAGTAACATACATATCCATCTTAATAATAACAACAATACTATTGGGAACAGGACACAGGCATTTAGGCAAGGATTATATATGCCTACGAGGGGGTGAGGGGTTTGGTGGGAGTTGTAGTTGTGGTAGTAGTTGTGACGGTGGTAGTTGTGACGGTGGTGGTTGTGGTAGTGGTAGTTGTGGTTGTGGTGGTGGTAGTTGTGACGGTGGTAGTGGTGGTAGTTTGCAAGTGTCATTAGTTGTATTTATGGTAGGGTTATGTGTGATTACGGATATGTAAAGGATGAATGAGGTGATAATCATTGTGAGAGAGAGAGTGAGTGAGTGAGAGCAGTGCCACATGATTACTAAGCTTAGAAATGAGCTCTTGGAAGCAAAGGTGTTAAGGAGTGTCCCTATTAAATAGAGTCTTTACTAGCAATAGAGAGAGTTGTTAGTTAGTTAGTTAAATCACCTATTATTTTCCCTTTCAGACAGACTTGGGCGGCCCAGAAGGAAGACAATGGGAGGTATGTAACGCGAGTGTTGTATTAAGTGGTTAGTTTGTGGGGTATATATATATACAGTATATATATATATATATATATATATATATATAATATATACTGTATATATATATAATCCAGTATGCACTAATTGCAATATGATTTTTTTCCGTCTGAGTATTATTATGTGAGGACGTGGTAAGCAAAGTATATAGACACTAACTTTATATATATATTTATATATCTATATATACTTTGGTGGTAAGGGAGTGAGGGGAAGTATTAAGGGAGCCCACCTCGCTTTTCTTTCTCTCCCTCTCTTTTTGGCTTGTATCCATTGGGCCCCATTCAGCCTACTGTTTTAAGACGTTTAGCCCCCATCCAAGTGTAAATATTTTCCTGGCGAGCGGTAGCGAGCCAGCATTTATATATTTTTGTTTTGACAGCAAGCTAAATTTGTACGTACATTTTTCGATAGAAAAATGTACGGATTCTCCATACAAAGAAATCGACACCTGGATGGCGATAAACGTCTTAAAACAGTTGGGTGAATGGGGCCGAATGGATATAAGCCAGGGAAAGAGAGAAAAGGAGAGAAAGTTAAACAAATGCTGGTGACCCCTCTGTAAGAATGGGTCGTTGTGAGGGCGATGAGGAGGATGATGAGGGGAAATGTGAAGTGGGGTGGGGGGGGGGGGGTGAGGGGAACTAATGAGGAGACTGAGAGTAGGTTACAACTCTTAAGTAGGCCCAATGAGGGGAATCATTGGCAGGTGTGAGGGAAGATATGAAGGTGAGAGAGGCGAGATATGAGGTAATGAGGCGGGTATGAGGTATAAGGGGAGTATAGCACTAGCCTGCGTAAGCCTGTGAGGGGAAAGATATGAAGGTGAGAGAGGGGAGGTATGAGGTAATGAGGCGGGTGTGAGGTATAAGGGGAGTATAGCACTAGCCTACGTAAGCCTGTGAGGGGAAAGATATGAAGGTGAGAGAGGGGAGATATGAGTTAATGAGGCGGGTGTGAGGTATAAGGGGAGTATAGCACTAGCCTACGTAAGCCTGTGAGGGGAAAGATATGAAGGTGAGAGAGGCGAGATATGAGGTAATGAGGCGGGTGTGAGGTATAAGGGGAGTATAGCACTAGCCTACGTAAGCCTCTGAGGGGAAAGATATGAAGGTGAGAGAGGCGAGATATGAGGTAATGAGGCGGGTGTGAGGTATAAGGGGAGTATAGCACTAGCCTACGTAAGCCTGTGAGGGGAAAGATATGAAGGTGAGAGAGGCGAGATGTGAGGTAATGAGGTGGGTGTGAGGTATAAGGGGTGTATAGCACTAGCCTGCGTAAGCCTGTGAGGGGAAAGATATGAAGGTGAGAGAGGCGAGATATGAGGTAATAAGGCGGGTATGAGGTATAAGGGGAGTATAGCACTAGCCTGCGTAAGCCTCTGAGGGGAAAGATATGAAGGTGAGAGAGGGGAGATATGAGGTAATGAGGCGGGTATGAGGTATAAGGGGAGTATAGCACTAGCCTACGTAAGCCTGTGAGGGGAAAGATATGAAGGTGAGAGAGGGGAGATATGAGGTAATGAGGCGGGTGTGAGGTATAAGGGGAGTATAGCACTAGCCTACGTAAGCCTGTGAGGGGAAAGATATGAAGGTGAGAGAGGCGAGATATGAGGTAATGAGGCGGGTGTGAGGTATAAGGGGAGTATAGCACTAGCCTACGTAAGCCTGTGAGGGGAAAGATATGAAGGTGAGAGAGGCGAGATATGAGGTAATGAGGCGGGTATGAGGTATAAGGGGAGTATAGCACTAGCCTAGCCTGTGAGGGGAAAGATATGAAGGTGATAGAGGGGAGATATGAGTTAATGAGGCGGGTGTGAGGTATAAGGGGAGTATAGCACTAGCCTACGTAAGCCTGTGAGGGGAAAGATATGAAGGTGAGAGAGGCGAGATATGAGGTAATGAGGCGGGTATGAGGTATAAGGGGAGTATAGCACTAGCCTGCGTAAGCCTCTGAGGGGAAAGATATGAAGGTGAGAGAGGGGAGATATGAGGTAATGAGGTGGGTATGAGGTATAAGGGGAGTATAGCACTAGCCTACGTAAGCCTGTGAGGGGAAAGATATGAAGGTGAGAGAGGGGAGATATGAGGTACTGACAGGTATGAGGTAGTGAAGGGGGGGGGGGTATCTTTTGTTTTTATGTGAGTGGGGGTATGAGGTACTGACAGGTATGAGGTAGTGAGGGGGGGGTATCTTTTGTTTTTATGTGAGTGGGGGTATGAGGTACTGCCAGCTATGAGGGGTATGAGATAGTGAGGGGGTTGGGGTCTAGATTGTTTTTATGTGAGTGGGGGTATGAGGTACTGCCAGGTATGAGGTAGTGAGGGGGGGTATCTTTTGTTTTTAAGTGAGTGGGGGTATGAGGTACTGCCAGGTATGAGGGGTATGAGGTAGTGAAGGGGGGGGGGGTATCGTTTGTTTTTATGTGAGTGGGGGTATGAGGTACTGCCAGGTATGAGGGGTAGTGAGGGGGGGTATCTTTTGTTTTTAAGTGAGTGGGGGTATGAGGTACTGACAGGTATGAGGTAGTGAGGGGGGGGTATCTTTTGTTTTTATGTGACCGAGGGTATGAGGTACTGACAGGTATGAGGTAGTGAGGGGGGGGTATCTTTTGTTTTTATGTGACCGAGGGTATGAGGTACTGACAGGTATGAGGGGTATGAGGTAGTGAGGGGGGGGGGATCTTTTGTTTTATGTGAGTGAGGGAGACAAAAGGCAGAACTGCTTGTGGCGAGTGCCTCCCCCAGAGTTGAAAGAATGACAGGGCCAACATCAAGGGACGTTCGAGCCAAAATGCCTGGACACACATAGCAAGAGGGAAAGAATGATTCTGGGAGAGAGTTACAGAGCTCCGCTGTTGAATAGAAGAAAGATTGAGAATAACGTTTAACTCTTGGGTTGGAGAGTTGCACAGAGTAGGGGTGGGATTGTGTTAAACCGAAGTCCCGAATTGAGGATGACCAAGAGTTAAGGGGAGATCTCCACTTGAGGGATTTTTTTCTTGACCCCTTTCTCCCTCATGTTTAGCCCCATTGCTTTTGATATTATAAAACGTTTGCCCCATTAGTTTAGCGATTTTAAGAACTTTCACCCCATATTAAGACCTTTCGTGCAATTCAGGTGTCGATTTTATCCTGGCGAGCGATAGCGAGCCTGTAATTTAAGAGGAACCGGCCTTCGGCCGGGAAATTTTTCTACCGAAAAATGTACAAATTTATCTTGAAAGGGACTCAAGGGGGTGTAATTTTAAGCTTGATGGAGGTCTAGGGAACAAACTAAATACCTCCCCTAAAGCCCAGAGAGGGTGGAAAGTACATTCTTGGAAGAGACTTTGATGTTAGGCATAGACTGTGTTTTGATGTTAGGCATAGACTGTGTTTTGATGTTAGGCATAGACTGTGTTTTTTTATTTCAAAATGTTATTTTATGAAGCATTACTTCCACATAGCAATTTTGATTAGTTCTTTTGCATTTATCTTGTGTCGTCCCAGTTTTGGTTTGTTAATTTTGCAAGTATTACAGTTTAATTCCTTCCGACATATGACGCGATTTTGAGCTTATTAGGGATACTTTAAAGCCTTTTTTACCATCAGGGGTATTTATAAACCTTTAGTTTAGTTACTTCAACCTCTGCAGTTGTCTTTGAGTTAGCTGTGTTGAGCCTATTGGGGATACTTTAAAGCCTTTGTTACCATCAGGGGTATTTAGAAACCTTTAGTTTAATTACTTAAACCTCTGCAGTTGTCTTTGAGTTAGCTGTTGAGCCTATTGGGGATACTTTAAAGCCTTTGTTACCATCAGGGGTATTTAGAAACCTTTAGTTTAGTTACTTCAACCTCTGCAGTTGTCTTTGGGTTAGCTGTGTTGAGCCTATTGGGGATACTTTAAAGCCTTTGTTACCATCAGGGGTATTTAGAAACCTTTAGTTTAGTTACTTCAACCTCTGCAGTTGTCTTTGAGTTAGCTGTGTTGAGCCTATTGGGGATACTTTAAAGCCTTTGTTACCATCAGGGGTATTTAGAAACCTTTAGTTTAGTTACTTCAACCTCTGCAGTTGTATTTGAGTTAGCTGTGGGTAGAAAACTAATTTTGGAGAGGTAATTATAAGAGTTAGAGAACTATATTTCTTATTGCTAATCTGGCAACCTCTGCGTCATATGAGTCTGAAAGGGTTAATAACTAGGAGAGAAGGGGGGGTGGGGTGGAGAGGGAGGAATAACATTGGAATCATCAAAGGTGGAGTTTCTAGCGAAATGAGGGGGGGTATGAGAGGTATGAGGAAGTGAAGGGGGAGGGGGGGGGGGAGTATAGCATTATGTAGGCCAGTGAGGGGAAGGATATGAGGTAGCGAGGGGAGATATGAGGTGGTGACGGATATGAGGGGAGATGTGAGGTAGCGAGGGGAGGTATGAGGTGGTTATGAGAGGAGATATGAGGTACCGGTAGTCAGGGGAAGGATATGAGGTATGAGGGGAGGGATATGAGGTAGTGAGGGGAGATGTGAGGTAGCGAGGGGAGGTATGAGGTGGTTATGAGAGGAGATATGAGGTACCGGTAGTCAGGGGAAGGATATGAGGTATGAGGGGAGGGATATGAGGTAGTGAGGGGAGATGTGAGGTAGCGAGGGGAGGTATGAGGTGGTTATGAGAGGAGATATGAGGTACCGGTAGTCAGGGGAAGGATATGAGGTATGAGGGGAGGGATATGAGGTAGTGAGGGGAGATGTGAGGTAGCGAGGGGAGGTATGAGGTGGTTATGAGAGGAGATATGAGGTACCGGTAGTCAGGGGAAGGATATGAGGTATGAGGGGAGGGATATGAGGTAGTGAGGGGAGATGTGAGGTAGCGAGGGGAGGTATGAGGTGGTTATGAGAGGAGATATGAGGTACCGGTAGTCAGGGGAAGGATATGAGGTATGAGGGGAGGGATATGAGGTAGTGAGGGGAGATGTGAGGTAGCGAGGGGAGGTATGAGGTGGTTATGAGAGGAGATATGAGGTACCGGTAGTCAGGGGAAGGATATGAGGTATGAGGGGAGGGATATGAGGTAGTGAGGGGAGATGTGAGGCAGCGAGGGGAGGTATGAGGTGGTTATGAGAGGAGATATGAGGTACCGGTAGTCAGGGGAAGGATATGAGGTATGAGGGGAGGGATATGAGGTAGTGAGGGGAGATGTGAGGCAGCGAGGGGAGGTATGAGGTGGTTATGAGAGGAGATATGGGGTACCGGTAGTCAGGGGAAGGATATAAGGTATGAGGGGAGGGATATGAGGTAGTGAGGGGGGGGGGGGAGGTAAGAGGGGAGGTATAACACTATGTAGGCCAGTGAGGGGAATTATCGACCATTGTGACCCTTCAACACGCAACAAGGTAATTATTGACATCACACCTTCACACTTATACTATACTTATATCCCTTATACTACACTTATACACCTTATACTACACTTATATCCCTTATACTGTATTTATACACCTTATACTTTGTATTTATATATATATATAAAATTATGATTTATTTTATTTTATTTTTATTTATTTATTATTTTGTATTTTGTTTTTGTTGTATTTATTTATTTATTTATTATTTGTTTGTGTTGTATTTATTTATTTATTTTTATTTTGTATTTGTTTTTGTTGTATTTATTTATTTATTTTTATTTTGAATTTGTTTTTGTTGTATTTATTTATTTATTATTTTGTATTTGTTATATTTATTTATTTATTTATTATTTTGTATTTGTTTTTGTTGTATTTATTGATTTATTTATTATTTTGTTGTATTTATTTATTTATTTATTTGTATTTATTTACATATTTATATTGTGTGTGATTGGATAATTATAACCAGTTCTTCGCTGGAACCTTATATTATAATACATGATACTTCACACGTTTAACAATTAATGTAGTATATATATATATATATATATATATATATATATACTCTGTATATATATATATATATATATATATATATATATATATATATGCGGTGTTATTGAATTGTTAGTATTTCAACCCGGAATCTCCCTTGAATGAACAGTAACGTTTGGGGAACACCGAATTTTCTTAGCAGCGTTTTTTTTGTTTTTCTGTATCACACACACACACACACACAGAGCAACACTGATATACGCACACACACAAACACACACACTAAGCACAAAAACATACATAGGCAAACACAATAACACACACACACACACGCACAGTATCTCTGTACCACACACACAAAGCAACAATAACACACAGTACACACACACACACACACACACACACTAAGAACAGTATCATGCACACCGAAATACAATAATCAAATTACTTAATATCATCAATAAATAACACAAACACAGTATTTCTGTATCACACACACACACAAGAACAATAACATACACACAGTAAGCACAGCAACGTACACAGGCAAACACAATAATACACACACACACCAACAACAATAACACACACACGGAGCAACCAAAACATACACCCTCCCTCAAGGCTAGCCAAAGGGACACTGAGCCTGGAGTGAGCCATACATACTCCCACAAACGTACCACCACCGTGTCAGTCTCTCACATACACACAGTAAGCACAGCAACGTACACAGGCAAACACAATAATACACACACACACCAACAACAATAACACACACACGGAGCAACCAAAACATACACCCTCCCTCAAGGCTAGCCAAAGGGACACTGAGCCATACATACTCCACAAACGTACCACCACCGTGTCAGTCTCTCACATATACCCCTCGCGCCAGGACACCCGCGCAGGACCCAACCTCTCTAGCCCCCTCCCCCAGGACTATTTAAACCCAGTGCCAGGACTCGTACTGCTTCACTCAGGTCACAACAGCCGCGGGCCACAGTGTCCTGAGAGTCCTGGTTTATTAAGTGTTTTCGTGTCTAGGGTTGTGAGGGTATTCTTGGAGAGTATGTGTGAAATCCTAATATATCTTTGTTTGTTTCTTCATCTTGTAGAACATTTAATCCTTTATTCACCGATTTCTCGGTATTCAGTGGACTTATGTGAAACTATTATGTCTCGATATCATATAATTACCAAGTCTTCATAATTAGCAACACTCTTCGTGCTGAGTAAAGCCGGTGTCACACGAGCGTTTTTCCCTCAACACTGGTCTGGCAGCTTATGAGGTCGACATTTAAAATCTTTCGGCGGCTACCTATATATTCATCCATCAGCAGTCTAGTTTCCGATACCAGTGCAAACTATTCCAAAAATGTTGCCAGAAAAATGTTGATCATCGAAGGTTGACTGTAATAGCTCTCGTGTGATACCCGGCTTAATAAAGATGGGAACGTCAATTTACCATCTGCTAAAAAACGTACCGGTATATGGATATGTGTCGTATGTGTTAAATCCTACGTGAAATTGTGGTTGACAATATATATGTCTTGAAATTAAGGGGAGGTTTTTAGTTTGGTCTCTAAGATATCCATCAAGCTTAAGATTACACCCCCTTGAGCCCCTTTCAAGATAAATTTGTACATTTTTCGGTAGAAAAATTTCCCGGCTGAAAGCCGGTTCCTCTTAAAAAACAGGCTCGCTATCGCTCGCCAGGATAAAATCGACACCTAAATGGCACGAAAGGTCTTAAAATTGACAGAAATGGGTCGAAAGTTCTTAAAATCGTCAAAATAAGGGGGCGAACGTCTTAAAATTAGAAACGCAATGGGGCTAAACATGAGGGAGAAAGGCGTCCAGAAAAAAAAAAATCCTCAAGTGGATAATATCTCCCCTTATAAGTCTTTTAGTCATAACATGGGTCAAAAACCGGGTATTCAGTGACTTTATAATTGTATATCTCTATCTACACGTGGTTATTATGGTAATGTACTTTTAACCCTTTCTGGACCGACGTCGTCTTTTTTAACTTTTTACTCTGGTTACTATTAGAGGATTTCAGTCAGTTTCAAAAGGGTCTCCAGCAATTAACAGGCTTGGAACTATCTCCTCTTTAAGGGGAGGTTTTTAGTTTGGTCCCTAGATATCCTTCAAGCTTAAGATTACACCCCCTTGAGCCCCTTTCAAGATAAATTTGTACATTTTTCGGTAGAAAAATGTCCCGGCTGAAAGCCGGTTCCTCTTAAATTACAGGCTCGCTATCGCTCGCCAGGATAAAATCGACCCCTAAATGGCACGAAAGGTCTTAAAATTGACAGAAATGGTTTGAAAGTTCTTAAAATCGTCAAAATATGGGGCAAACGTCTTAAAATTAGAAAAAAACAATGGGGCTAAACATGAGGGAGAAAGGAGTCCAGAAAAAAATCCCTCAAGTGGAAATCTCCCCTTAACCATTTTTGACTACCACAGCTCCTTCTTAAGCTGCACAAAATCATCGCAATATATATACCTTGCATCACATTAAAAAAGACGTAGCCGGTACAGAAGACGTTAACCCTTTGAGTACGGTCGCGCTAATAAGTCATGTGCCCAGCTGTCATTACGTTTGGCTTGTTCTGCGTTGTATTAATGTCTGTCAGATGTTGAATAGGGTGAGTAAGTGTAGCGCTAATAAGTCATGGCCCAGCTGTCATTACGTTTGGCTTGTTCTGTGCTGTATTAATGTCTGTCAGATGTTGAATAGGGTGAGTAAGTGTAGCGCTAATAAGTCATGGCCCAGCTGTCATTACGTTTGGCTCGTTCTGTGCTGTATTAATGTCTGTCAGATGTTGAATAGGGTGAGTAAGTGTAGCGCTAATAAGTCATGGACCAGCTGTCATTACGTTTGGCTTGTTCTGTGCTGTATTAACCCCTTCACACACATATGACGCAGAGGTTGCCAGATTAGCAATAAGAAATATAGTTCTCTCACTCTTATAATTACCTCTCCAAAATTAGTTTTCTGCTCACAGCTAACTCAAAGACAACTGCAGAGGTTGAAGTAACTAAACTAAAGGTTTCTAAATACCCCTGATGGTAACAAAGGCTTTAAAGTATCCCCAATAGGCTCAACACAGCTAACTCAAAGACAACTGCAGAGGTTGAAGTAACTAAACTAAAGGTTTCTAAATACCCCTGATGGTAACAAAGGCTTTAAAGTATCCCCAATAGGCTCAACACAGCTAACTCAAAGACAACTGCAGAGGTTGAAGTAACTAAACTAAAGGTTTCTAAATACCCCTGATGGTAACAAAGGCTTTAAAGTATCCCCAATAGGCTCAACACAGCTAACTCAAAGACAACTGCAGAGGTTGAAGTAACTAAACTAAAGGTTTCTAAATACCCCTGATGGTAACAAAGGCTTTAAAGTATCCCTAATAGACTCAAAATCGCGTCATATGTCGGAGAGGGTTAATGTCTGTCAGATGTTGAATAGGGTGAGTAAGTGTAGCGCTAATAAGTCATGTCCCAGCTGTCATTACGTTTGGCTTGTTCTGTGCTGTATTAATGTCTGTCAGATGTTGAATAGGGTGGGTAAGTGTAGGAACATGTTGGTATATTTCACTCGATATGAAAAAATGAAGCTTAGATATTGCTGATACCCATTATGGATCAAAACATACTTGGTGCCGAGACATGACTTATTAGCGCGACTGTACCAGCGACGTGTTATCTTCTATTCTAGCTATATTTGTAGACGATTTTGAGTAGCTTAGGAAGGATCTGTGGTAGTTAGAGAGTTTGAGGCTTTATTATGGGTAAAGAGGTCCTTCCTAAGCTGAATAAAATCGCCTAATAGTTGCCAGAATTTGATGCAAAGGACGTCCCCGGTACTGAACGGGTTAAGGGGAGATTTCCACTTGAGGGATTTTTTTCTGGACTCCTTTCTCCCTCATGTTTAGCCCCATTGTTTTTTCTAATTTTAAGGCGTTTGCCCCATTATTTTGACGATTTTAAGAACTTTCAACCCATTTCTGTCAATTTTAAGACCTTTCGTGCCATTTAGGTGTCTATTTTATCCTGGCGAGCGATAGCGAGCCTGACAATTTAAGAGGAACCCGGCTTTCAGCCGGGACATTTTTCTACCGAAAAATGTACAAATTTATCTTGAAAGGGGCTCAAGGGGGTGAAATCTTAAGCTTGATGGATATCTAGAGACCAAACTAGAAACCTCCCCTTAATATACATTGACGATATGGTCTGGACGTTGCAAATGACCACCTCGGACCAAGACATATATATTTTAGGTACCCGTAAAATGTATTAATAATGGATATTGTTTTAGTATTAGCCGTGTCCACTCGTTATTCTGGCCATCATTAGACGATTTTGTACGGCTTAGGAAGGACCTGTGTGAATTGAAAAGAGTACAGACTATCTCACTTAAGGGGAGGTTTTTAGTTTGGTCCCTAGATATCCTTCAATTTTAAGATTACACCCCCTTGAGCCCCTTTCAAGATAAATGTGTACATTTTTCGGTAGAAAAATTTCCCGGCTGAAAGCCGGTTCCTCTTAAATTACAGGCTCGCTATCGCTCGCCAGGATAAAATCGACACCTGAATGGCACGAAAGGTCTTAAAATTGATAGAAATGGGTTGAAAGTTCTTAAAATCGCCAAAATAATGGGGCGAACGTCTTAAAATTAGAAAAACAATGGGGCTAAACATGAGGGAGAAATGAATCAAGAAAAAAATCCCTCAAGTGGAAATCTCCCCTTAAGGAACACACAATAATAACAATAAAATAATAATAATAAATGACACGGTGTGGCAGAATAAAAAATGACACGGTATGGCAGAATAAAAAATGACACGGTGTGGCAGAATAATAAATGACACGGTATGGCAGAATAAAAAATGACACAGTGTGGCAGAATAAAAAATGACATGGTGTGGCAGAATAATAAATGACACGGTATGGCAGAATAATAAATGACACGGTATGGCAGAATAATAAATGACACGGTATGGCAGAATAATAAATGACACGGTATGGCAGAATAATAAATGACACGGTATGGCAGAATAATAAATGACACGGTATGGCAGAATAATAAATGACACGGTGTGGCAGAATAATAAATGACACGGTGTGGCAGAATAATAAATGACACGGTGTGGCAGAATAATAAATGACACGGTATGGCAGAATAATAAATGACACGGTATGGCAGAATACAAAATGACACGGTATGGCAGAATACAAAATGACACGGTATGGCAGAATAATAAATGACACGGTATGGCAGAATAATAAATGACACGGTATGGCAGAATAATAAATGACGGTATGGCAGAATAATAAATGACACGGTATGGCAGAATAATAAATGACACGGTATGGCAGAATAATAAATGACACGGTATGGCAGAATAATAAATGACACGGTGTGGCAGAATAATAAATGACACGGTATGGCAAAATAATAAATGACACGGTATGGCAGAATAATAAATGACATGGTGTGGCAGAATAATAAATGACACGGTATGGCAGAATAATAAATGACACGGTATGGCAGAATAAAAAACACTCAAGTAAAATGGGCTGCATAATTATATATATATATATATATATATATATATATACAGTATATATATCAAGCCATTACGTGGATGTCCCTTGTTCAAAGTGATAATGATTGCTGGCAAATATACAAATAACCAAGCCATTACGCGAATAATCTCCTAGTCCCCGGTGGGTCAAGTGGGTCATTATGCGCGGTGAAGGTTTGCGCAGCGTATGACCTCGACTGTTGCGCGGCGGTGGGTAGGCGGGTAGGTAGGTAAGTAGAGGGGTTGTCAGTGTTCCAGATTCCAGTGTGGCGAGCGGGGGTCCCTCTTCCCTCGCCTCTCTCCTATAACCCGTGACTGAAACATTGTGGGACTTGGTTTCGTTTCATCTGACGGTAAATTGAATCCCTGAGTAGCTAATTTCTCGATACTTAATGGGAAAATATTAAACTGAAACATTGTGAGACTTGGTTTAATTTCATCTGACGGTAAATTGAATCACTGAGCAGCTAATTGCTCGATACTTAATGGAGAAATATTAAACCACTATGTCTCTGCATCATATTTAGACCAAGTTTATGTAATTAGCACCAATATTTCACTACCTAATCTCCAAAATATCTGAGAAATCTTGATGGGAACTTTGCAATTTCCCGTCAGTTGAGAAGAAAAAGACTTTACTCAATTCCCTTCTTCCTCTGTGTTTGTGTGCGGTTGTAGGGGAGCTAGAAACAGAGTGGGACCCTTGTAACGTCTTGGCTTTCTTCTTTGATTTTGTGAACAGTTTTGGAAGGAAGCTTGGACACGAAGTTGAACATATTCTCCTTATCTCCTTTTGTTTGCTGGTTTTAAAGGAGACTTGAAAACGGAGTAGGACCCTTGTTCGATTCACTTTCCCTATCTTAGCGTTTTCACTTCTCTACGTGTGTGTGTGTACAGTTTTGGGGGAGCGATTAACCCCGGATTGCACCCTGGCACTACCCCCTCACCTTTATGTTGGCTTAATTCATCGTCATTCTTATTTTACGTTTACTAGATTAATTCTCCTGAGAGAGAGTGTGTGTGTGTGTGTGTACCGGCTGGAAAAACTTTGAACACGGAACGGGACTCTGCTTGGCTTCAAATCTTCTCCTCGTTTGTGTTTGTGAATAGTTTAGTTTAGTGACCTTGAAGTGTGCGTCCTGGAGTACTGATTTTGAGAGGGTCGTATTGGGGTCCTAGAGGTGTCTTGTTGTCTGCGAATCTGTCAATCAATCTGCAATCAAAAGTCTTACACGAATCTGTCCTACGATCCTACCCTGTAATTTAAAGTCTTGCACGCATCTGTCCTGCGATCCTACCCTGCAATCAAAAGTCTTACACGAATCTGTCCTACGATCCTACCCTGTAATTTAAAGTCTTACACGCATCTGTCCTGCGATCCTACCCTGCAATCCCAAGTCTTACACGAATCTGTCCTACGATCCTACCCTGTAATTTAAAGTCTTACACGCATCTGTCCTGCGATCCTACCCTGCAATCCCAAGTCTTACACGAATCTGTCCTACGATCCTACCCTGTAATTTAAAGTCTTACACGCATCTGTCCTGCGATCCTACCCTGCAATCAAAAGTTTTACACGAATCTGTCCTACGATCCTACCCTGCAATCCCAAGTCTTTCACGAATCTGTCCTGCTATCCCAAGTCTTACACGAATCTGTCCTGCGATCCTACCCTGCAATTTAAAGTCTTACATGAATCTGTCCTGCGACCTTAGCCTGCAATCAAAAGTTTTACACAAATCTGTCCTGCGATCCTACCCTGCCATCCCAAGTTTACACGAATCTGTTCATCAATCCTACTCTGCCATCTCAAGCTCTACACGAATCTATCCTGTAGCCTACCCTGGAATCTCAAGTCTTACATGAATCTGTCCTGCGATCCTACTCTGCAATCTAAAGTCTTACACGAATCTGTCCTTTAATCTTACCCTGGCATCTAAAGTCTTACTGGAATCTGTCATGCACTCCTGTCCTGCACTATTAAGTCTTATGCAACTCTGCCCTGCACTACTGTACTGCTTTCTCGAGTCTGTCCTGCTACCCTGTCCTGTTCTCCCAAGCCTCACCAACCGGTCTTGAACTTTTCTATTCCCAGTAGTGAATTTTGTCTTGGGTCCCTTGGCTGGTAGTTCATCCTGACAATAAAATATACTCCTGTGCATGTGAGTTAGTGTGATACAAGAAGAGTAATATTAATGTGTACAACAAGTGTTATTTCAACGCTAACTACCTCAAATAAAGTGGATTTTATTTTGTTCCGTTTAATGCAGAGACGAGACTTCCACCTGACCAGAACAGGACAGAACCGTGACTAACATTAACCGTAAAAAATAATGCAGAATGTATTAATCAGTGGACTCTTATACTCCATGTCCATCCCTGGTAATCTGAGAATATAGAAACAATTGTGTGAGTAGAAAACGGGAAGAAGTGATATCTCAGTGTGCCCCGTCCTCCTGGAATACTGGAACACCGGCAACCAGTGACTGATCTTCCATTCGTCTCCCAGAACTGGAATCTCAAAGTACAGTTCAGTTCCTTGTGTCCACTGGAACTATTTGGAACTCTGGAACCCCTGGCGATCATCCAGTGGCTCTCCCTTCCCCGCGAATTCTGGAAAACTGGAACAACTTGGGATTGAACACAGCCCAAGCTAGCTATAAAGTCTCCAACGTTCAGCAGACTTGAGGCAGAAGTTAACTAATCAAGTTTAACGTTAAACAGGTGAGAAACTGGAGTGAAAGGGGGACGAGGCATGAGTGATAGCCTAAAGTTGTTGGGAATACATAATAAGACCCATATTAACAGTTTGCGTGCCCCGTGTCAGAAGATAAACAAGAAACAAAAACAATAGAAGGAGGAACAAGGACATTTCGGTGAAGTACAAATCATATAAACATTACCATTAAGCAACCGAGGGCCCTGTGGCACAAATTACAAGCACGATTTAACAGAAGTGAAGGAATACAGAATAGTTGGTGAAGTACAAAGGATTAAGCTAGACATTACTAATGAAAAGTTGATGGCCCCGTTCGAAAAGCTATTAGTAGGAATATAAAGAAGTGAACAGAGAGAGGGGTGGAAAAGCAACCGTGGAGTACAAATAAAGTAAACGTAACTAACAAACAACCAAACAAGATTAAACTGAAGTGAATATACGTTAGAGTACAAAAAAGATACACATTTCAACAAACAATCAAAAGGGATCCCGTTTTAGAAATTACAAGAAAGATTTAAGTGAAAATCGGGCGGTGGACAAATAAACTAGCTTACCAAAAGGACTAGAGGGCCCCGTGCCTTCCTCAAACCGCCGCCATGGTGCTGGAAAACATGAAACTGTATCGCCTGCAGCGGCTCAACACCTTCCAACGGCTCCACTCCCTCACCATGCAGGAACCTATACCGGAACACAAGGAGAGGTGAGTCCCAACAAACTGTTTTATTAAGGGGGCCCACAGGTCTCCTCTTCTCTCCCCCTCTCTATCTGGGTTGTATCCATTCGGCCCCATTCAGCCTACTGTTTTAAGACGTTTATCCCAATTCAGGTGTCGATTTTTTTCCATATTTAAAAAAAACAAATTTGACAGCAGGCTAAATATGTACATTTTTCGATAGAAAAATGTCTCCGGCAAAGCCGGATTTCTCCATACAATGCTGGCTCGCTATCGCTCGCCAGGAAGAAATAGACACCTGGATGGGGATAAACGTCTTAAAACAGTAGGCTGAATAGGGCCGAATGGATACAACCCATGCAGGAACCCATACCCGGAACACAAGGAAAGGTGAGTCCGACCAAACTATTGTTAGCACCCTTTCCATCAGTTCAACACTTGCTTGAACATATTCTAGCTACGGATAGACGATTTTTAGTCAGCTTGGGACCGAATAAAGGAGTTATCATCGACTATTGGTGGTAAAGAGGTTAGTTGAGTCGATGATCTATCTATCTATTGCGGTTCGTTCGTGGCCACCCCTTCGGGGATCACGGCGTCAGGCAATAGATAGATAGATAGATAGATCATCGACTCAACTAACCTCTTCTTCACCACCAATAGATCATTCCCATGCTTAACCCTTTCACGCAAATATGACGCTGAGGTTGCCAGATTAGCAATAAGAAATAGTCTCTCACTCTTATAATTACCTCTCCAAAATTAGTTTTCTGCCCATAGCTAACTCAAAGACAACTGCAGAGGTTGAAGTAACTAAACAAAAGGTTTCTAAATACCCCTGATGGTAACAAAGGCTTTAAAGTATCCCCAATAGGCTCAATACAGCTAACTCAAAGACAACTGCAGAGGTTGAAGTAACTAAACTAAAGGTTTCTAAATACCCCTGATGGTAATAAAGGCTTTAAAGTATCCCCAATAGGCTCAACACAGCTAACTCAAAGACAACTGCAGAGGTTGAAGTAACTAAACTAAAGGTTTCTAAATACCCCTGATGGTAACAAAGGCTTTAAAGTATCCCTAATAGGCTCAACACAGCTAACTCAAAGACAACTGCAGAGGTTGAAGTAACTAAACTAAAGGTTTCTAAATACCCCTGATGGTAACAAAGGCTTTAAAGTATCCCTAATAGGCTCAACACAGCTAACTCAAAGACAACTGCAGAGGTTGAAGTAACTAAACTAAAGGTTTGTAAATACCCCTGATGGTAACAAAGGCTTTAAAGTATCCCTAATAGGCTCATAATTGCGTCATATGTCGGAGAGAGTTAATAAAATCGTCTGGTGATAGCTGAAATATAATTGAAAAAGTCTTGGTCTGATTGAAAGAGTTGAGCCTTCGTACACACACACATATTGATTTTCACTCAGTATTTTCTCAGTTAAGGGGGGTGACCTGTTTTTGTTCTGTCCTTTTCTATCTTTCTCTGGCTTGTATCCATTTGGCCCCATTCTGCCGACTGTTTTAAGAAGTTTATCCCCATCCAGGTGTCAATTTCTTACTGGTGAGCGGTAGCCAGCCAGCATATTTTTAATTTTTGTTAGACAGCAGGCTAAATTTGTAAATTTTTCGATAGAAAAATGTAGCCGGATTTCTTCATATAATGCTGGCTCGCTATCGCTCGCCAGGAAGAAATCGACACCTAGATGGGGATAAACGTCTTAAAATGGTTGGCTGAATGGGGCCGAATGGATACAAGCCAGAGAAAGAGAGAAAAGGACAGAAATAACAAAAAGCAGGTCACCCCCCCTAAATTGAATCAGAATTGTGTGTGTTTGCGAATCTAAACTGTTGGTTGTGGGTAATTACTATGATCTTTGTGTGTTTATTGTCTGTATGGGAAAGACATACGACAAATATGTATGCTATGCAATTTTCAGATACCTGCAAGTACTATAGTCCGTTCAGTCTAGGATGGGCGGACATCGTAACCTCTAACCTCTGTAACTCAAAAAGGGCTGGAGCGAATGAGCTGTTAATTTATACAGATATTCCCTAGCCAAGTCTTCCTATTTGGTAGACATATTAGCTCGATTACTCTAGTCTTCTTTATGAGTTATGAGAGGTTAGGGGTTACGATTTCTGCCCTACCTGGAATGAACTGACTATAATCAACCGAAAAGTACCGTACTGGCAAGATCGATGTGGATAAACACCATTTCTGAATTAACCCTCTCCGACATATGACGCGAGTGGTGTGAGCCTATTAGGGATACTTTAAAGCCTTTGTTACCATCAGGGGTATTTAGAAACCTTTAGTTAAGTTACTTCAACCTCTGCAGTTGTCTTTGAGTTAGCTGTGTTGAGCCTATTGGGGATACTTTAAAGCCTTTTTTACCATCAGGGGTATTTAGAAACCTTTAGTTTAGTTACTTCAACCTCTGCAGTTGTCTTTGAGTTAGCTGTGGGCAGAAAACTAATTTTGGAGAGGTAATTATAAGAGTGAGAGAACTCTATTTCTTATTGCTAATCTGGCAACCTCTGCGTCATATGAGTCTGAAAGGGTTAATTCTGGTTCAGTAGTAGTTTATCGAGAGGCCTTCCCTAGGGTTAAGCGCCCCATTAATTACTATTTCCATTCACCTATTCATAGCCTCCGATAGTGCAGTTGGAATGATGTACTGGTAGATGCTAAGATTGGTATGCAGGATTCGAAACTGCATCATAAATCGTAGGCTTGTGCAGCATTCTGTAACTGCCTTCGTGGTTCAATGCATAAGTGTGTTGATTTTCGGTGTGAGCGTCCTGGGTTCGAATACCCGGACTGCCACATGTTTGTTAATGTGGCAGTCCGGGGATTCGAACCCAGGACGCTCACACCGAAAATCAACACTAATTAATTTTGTTCATTAATCGAGTTTCGGAGTAAAGTTGGTTAGTGGAGAGAACATAATAATGATTATCGTTGGGTTTATATTTAATTCGTTAATTATATGTTGGGTTTATATTTAATTCGTTAATTATATGTTGGGTTTATATTTAATTCGTTAATTATATGTTGGGTTTATATTTAATTCGTTAATTATATGTTGGGTTTATATTTAATTCGTTAATTATATTTTGTTTATTTTTAATTCGTTAATTATATTTTGTGTTTATTTTTAATTCGTTAATTATATTTTGTTTATTTTTAATTCGTTAATTATATTTTGTGTTTATTTTTAATTCGTTCATTATATTTTGTGTTCATTTTTAATTCGTTAATTATATTTTGTGTATTTTTAATTCGTTAATTATATTTGTGTTTATTTTTCATTCGTTCATTATATATCAAAGAATAAGTGTAATTATTCCATGTCGCAAAATTAGTGTAAGTCTGCAGCGAGGTATTACATTTTGCGTTCTTGCTTATCATTTAGTCAAGGAAAATGTACAAAGTTTACAAATATGGCTTGGGTTGTTTCGCAAGCCCCTGTCTAACGAGATATGAGGGGTGGTGGTGATGTTAACAGGTGGTGAGGGGTGGTGATGATGGTGTAAGTGTTGGTGGTGATGATGATGATAGTAGTGGTGATGGTGTAAGTAGTAGTGGTGATGACTGTGATGAAGATGGTGCTGATGAATGTGTGGTGGTGATTGTGGTGAGGGTGTAAGTGGTAATGATAGTAGTGATGTTAGTGGTGGCGTTGGTGATGAAGATAATGAAAGTAGTGATAATGAAAGTAGTGATAATGAAAGTAGTGATAATGAAAGTAGTGATAATGAAAGTAGTGGTGGTGGTTTTGAGCTGCATTAATAGAGCCCCACAGACCCTGGAAGACCTCTAAAGTGAAGGGGTGTTGAAGTTTCGTGTACAAATGTCACTCCCCTTTCGGCTTGTCATTACTATACCCTATTTCAAACAACTAGGCCAAAACTCTGGAACTCTTACCTCTGAGATTGAACCAATTCATTGTTCTTTCCACTCACTCAAACAATACGCTTTCCATAATGCAGTTGGGTCGAGTACATGATTAGATTGATATCCATAATTCGAAAATGGATATTAACCCCTTCAGACTCATATGACGCAGAGTTGCCAGATTAGCAATAAGAAATAGAGTTCTCTCACTCTTATATATACCTCTCCAAAATTAGTTTTCTGCCCACAGCTAACTCAAAGACAACTGCAGGGTTGAAGTAACTAAACTAAAGGTTTCTAAATACCCCTGATGGTAACAAAGGCTTTAAAGTATCCCCAATAGGCTCAACACAGCTAACTCAAAGACAACTGCAGGGGTAAAGTAACTAAACTAAAGGTTTCTAAATACCCCTGATGGTAACAAAGGCTTTAAAGTATCCCCAATAGGCTCAACACAGCTAACTCAAAGACAACTGCAGGGTTGAAGTAACTAAACTAAAGGTTTCTAAATACCCCTGATGGTAACAAAGGCTTTAAAGTATCCCTAATAGGCTCAACACAGCTAACTCAAAGACAACTGCAGAGGTTGAAGTAACTAAACTAAAGGTTTCTAAATACCCCTGATGGAAACAAAGGCTTTAAAGTATCCCTAATAGGCTCAAAATCGCGTCATATGTCGGAGAGGGTTAAACGTGATCGTGTATTCAACCTTTAACTGTGTTGGTGGTCACATGGTGTAATGGTTTAGATGCTTATGTTCTGGGTGTGGTGTCCCGAGTTCGAATCCCGAGAGGACCATATGCTTTCATTAGTTTATTCAAGTGCATTGGGGTTTGTAGTTGATGATTAATGTTAAGAACGGGTTTATTACTTAATTCACAAGCCACTAGAGTAATCGAGCTAATATTTATGTCTACCAGTATTAGTGAGTTGGGCCTATACTATGGCCTTATAATTAGGGTTGGGTGTGAGGGGGATCTGCCTTGTGTGCGCCAATCGGCTTTCTTATGTTCTTATAAGGGAAGGGTCAGCCAGGAAATAGGTGCGGAAATGTAAAGCCCATTCTCTCTAGCCCTTTTTGAGTTACAGAAGTTAGCGTTCAGGATTTCTGGCCTTCCTATTTGGAACAGGGTGTATAGTGTGGACAAACTTTAATTTAACCCTTTCAAGATCCGATGACGCATTTATATATATACATATATAGATAGATAGATAGATAGATGGATAGATAGATAGAGAGCTAGATAGATAGATAGATAGATAGATAGATAGATAGGTAGATAGAGAGCTAGATAGATAGATAGAGAGCTAGATAGAGAGCTAGATTGATTGATAGATAGATAGAGAGCTAGATTGATAGATAAATAGATAGACAGATTAATAGATACAAAAGATATATAGATAGATACCGGTACATAGTTAATATATAGATAGATACCGGTACATAGTTAATTAGTTTATTGACCAATCATTTACATAATTATCATAATCCGGAAGACATACAAATATAAATACCTGTAATTATAATGGAGTTAAATATATTGAATGGCAGGTGTCATTGAAAGCGAGAGTTATAAGTGTGAGACAAGGTTAAGGCAGGCTGGGTGTTACTAAAGGTTAAGGAGGTCTTATTATCACCACGCTATTTTGACTGTCTGAAGACAATATTTGTATTTATATATTATTTTTCTAGTTTCCTCCCTAGACCTCCATCAAACTTAAAAAAAAACACCCCCTAGACAAGATAAATTTGTATATTTTTCGGTAGAAAAATGTTCCGGCCGAAGGCCGGTTCCTCTAAAATGACAGGCTCGCTATCGCTCGCCAGGAAAAAATCGACACCTAAATGACAAGAAAGTTCTTAAAATTGAAAACGAAATGGGGTGAAAGGTGCTTAAATCGCCAGAATAATGGGCCGAACTTCTCAAAATCTAAAAAATAATGGGACTAAATATGAGGGGGGAAGGGGGACCAGAAAAGCGGCCCATCCCCCCTTAAGGCCGGCTGGGTGTTACTAAAGGTTAAGGATGTTTATTACCACCACGCTATTTTGACTGTCTTACCGGGGTATGGATCCTTGTAGACCATAGTGTTCAGCTTGGGAAGGACGGTTGGGTTTCCAGTAACTCACAAACTACTAGAGAAATCGAGTTGATATTGCTACCATTTAGGAAGAGTCGGCCAGGAAATAGGTGTGGGAATTTACGGCCCATTTGTTCTATAGGCATTAAAGTTACAGAGGATAGAAGTTAAGATACATACTATCCCCAATAAGCCTTTGAGTCCCACAGGTCCTTAACCCTTTAAGTGCGGGATGATTTCCGCTATACAGGTCTCCCTCGATTAACGATCGGGTTACGTTCCTGAAAACCCGATCTTCAATAGGAAAATCATATAAAGAACCTTCAAATTAACCCTCTCACGACCATAGGACGCAGAGGTTGAAGTAACTAAACTAAAGGTTTCTAAATACCCCTGATGGTAACAAAGGCTTTAAAGTATCCCCAATAGGCTCAACACAGCTAACTCAAAGACAACTGCAGAGGTTGAAGTAAACAAACTAAAGGTTTATAGATACCCCTAACGGTAACAAAGGCTTTAAAGTATCCCTAATAGGCTCAAAAATTGCGTCAGGATGTGAGAGGGTTAATGGGGTAAATGGGGATACATTCTGGGACCAGCCAAAACTCAAACCCTAACACCTAGAAAATTATAATAGTATCATAAATTGTGCCATCGGATAGTGAGGGAGACCTGCCATAGGGTTCATTCTGGCACTCCTGATTACGTAAGCAAGTACCTCAATGAAAGGAAGTGTTGGCAGCAAAAACACTAGAAGAAAATAGTTTTTAAATTACACCAGAACGAGCTTCGTAGTGCGTGGGGTTCACCCGCAGCGCTACCGCAGACATCAGCAATATTCGCTAAGTTTAGCAAAGTCGCGCTATATTTGCCTTTGGCAGCGCTGCATATATCTCGAGAGAGAGATGGGGTGAGACTCTAAGTGCCCCGGCAGACGTGCTGGAGAGCGGACTTGGGCTTGTCACTCGCACTCGTCTCCACAGGCTTTAATGAGCTTTAAATTGCTGTAAATTGCCATGGCGTTCCTAAATGGCTCCCGCACTGAAAGTGTTAAGCTAAAAATCTAATATGACCGAAAATAATAGGCAATAAAGTCATCATTGTTTTGGAGAGAAAATCGCTTAAGTGATATTAAGTTTAATGTAACACTAAGATGAGTAAAGAAGGGAGTGCACTAGAATTATTAAATATGTGTGTGTGTGTGTCTGTGTGAGAGAGAGAAAAAAATATCGTTCTGTATAAGTAATCCGATATATTAGACAGAAAAGGGTTCCGAATGAGTTGAATAAGAGAAGGGTGTTTTGATATGCCCCAGTGAACCACGTGAAGCGGAAAGATCAATGTTAGTAAAAGTTAGTGAGGCAGAAATATACCGAAAAATGTACAAATTTATCTTGATGGGGGGTCGAGGGGCTGTTTTTCTAAGTTTGAGGGAGGTCTAGCGAGGAAACTAATATATAAGCCAATCCCTTTAATAAGAGAAGGATGTTTTGATATGCCTCAGTGAACCTCTTGAAGCGGAAAGATCATTGTTAGTGAAAGTTAGTGAGAGAAATATAGCGAGAGTTCAAAGAGTAACATTAACCTGTATTGGAGGAAATATGTATATGTATTCGAGATACTTTGAGAGGTATTCTTGAGTTAATTCGTTCACCATTATGTTAAGAATAATATATATAGATAGATAGATTACAAGAAATCTTTATATAATTATTGGTGGGAGTTGTTTATCTAGAAATGCAAGGACATTGGTTGAAATAAATGAAAATGAAGATACATTATATATATATATATATATATATATATATATATATATATATATATATATATATATATATATATAGTGTCATAAAGGAAATAATAATGAATGTGTCTATAGAGCAAGCGTAAGCATTACTAACTGAAAAAACCAGTCCGTGACCGAGCCTTTTTCAAATACCAAGGTTAAGGTTGAATTCTTGGGGGTGCGTGAAAAAAAAATAAAAAATCAAACGTTGGGTTGTCTTCCGGAGTGACTGAAGACAAAACCTGTTGCATTTAATATTATCATTGCTACTGTGGTTTGCTTTTATTATTGCTATTGTTATTATTATTATTATTATTATTATTATTAAGGGGAGGTTTTTAGTGTGTTTCCTAGACTTCCATCAAGCTTGAAATTACAACCCCCTTGACCCCCTTTCAAGATAAATTTGTACATTTTTCGGTAGAAAAATTTCCCGGCCGAAGGCCGGTTCCTCTTAAATTACAGGCTCGCTATCGCTCGCCAGGATAAAATCGATCCCTACATGGCACGAAAGATCTTAAAATTGACAGAAATGGGTCGAAAGTTCTTAAAATCGTCAAAATACTGGGGCGAACGTCTTAAAACTACAAAAAAACAATGGGGCTAAACATGAGGGAGAAAGAAGTCAAGACAAAAATCCCTCAAGTGGAAATCTCCCCTTAAAAGTGCTTGTACTCAGGTTTGGGATTAGCTTTTAACCAGTTTAGTATATTGTGGCGTATTGTATGATGTTGTTATGGCAATTTACTGTTTGTTTGTATATACACACATATATATACAGTATATATATATAGATAAGTTAGTTAGTTAGTCGGTAATTAGTAACTTAAGTGAATTAGTTTGTTAGTTAGATATTTCTATCAGTACCGGCAGTACAGTGTTACTATCAAGGACTATTGCGGTGAGGAAGAGGTTACAGGAAGCTTCACAAATAATACACTTTCTAATGTATGTGTACTAGTTCTCTCTCTCTCTCTCTCTCTCTCTCTCTCTCTCTCTCTCTCTCTCTCTCTCTCTATCTATTATCTATCTATCTATCTATCTATCTATCTATCTATCTATCTATCTATCTATCTATCTATCTATCTATCTATCTATCTATCTATCTATCTATCTATCTATCTATCTCTTCTTCTTCTTCTTCTTCTTCTTCTGTCCTCCCTACCCTCCCCCTCTCAAACACATATCCTTCCCCTTCCCCCTTCCACACATATCCAACCTCCCCCTCCCTACCCTACCCTACCCTACCCCCTCTACACACACAGACAACACCCCCTCCTTCCCCCCCCTCTGTCCTCCCCCACCTCCCCCCTTCTACACACACACACACACACACAGACACACACTCACACATCCTTCCCCTTGCCAATTATGAGTGGCAATGACACGATTAGCAAATGTGGGCACACACACACATACACATACTACACACACACAGTACACACACACACACAGTACATAATATACACACACATAATACATACATACCGGTAATACACATACACGCATACACACACATACACAGGCTACATAAATAGTACACACACACGCACACACACACATACACACATTTCACACATAGTACACACACACACTTCACACATAGTACACACACACACACACACACACACACACACACACACACACACACACACACACAACCTCATACTCTTCTAATGCTATTGTGGTCAGAGTTGTCCACATATTTCATTTACGGAGAGTAGGTGGCACCCGTCTTTCAACACATTCCCATCTCTTTTCTGTCCAATTCACTAGCCCAAAAGT
Organism: Paralithodes platypus; assembly: GCA_032716605.1. Lineage (NCBI taxonomy): Eukaryota > Metazoa > Arthropoda > Malacostraca > Decapoda > Lithodidae > Paralithodes > Paralithodes platypus. The sequence continues at coordinate 6,958,166 of CM064572.1, forward strand.
GCACTGATTTTCCCAGTCTTTCTTCCTCTCAACAAGCAAACTCTTGAACTCTTTCTCTCCATCTATCTTTCCCCCATCCTATGACTTAATCTGCTTTAAGCTCCCTGTGTCCAGGCATTTTGAATATAATATTCCTTAAATGTGGCTGTCACTCTTTCAGTACGTGAGAGGTGGGGGGGGGGGGGACACTCGTTACAGGCAGCTTAGCCATTTGTCTCCTTCTTACACATAGCAAATAATACAAGAAAGATAAATAAATAGAATTAAAATTGTTCAAGAAAGTTGCCCCCCCCCCCCCCCGAAGAAATTCTATCTATCTATCTATATGCTCAGGCCCAATCCCCATTTTGGGGGTAGCCGACTCAAGACAGAGCAAGAACAGGGAAAACACAAAAACAACATCAAACAAAAAATAAACACAGATAAAAAACACAAAATCCCACCCATCCAGGTCCCCCAGGAGAAGACCCCCAGACCAGGGTTACAAGGTCGCTCCAGCATCCCCGGCCCCTGACCACCCGGAGAGGTTCCGATCTCGGCAGGCAGGACATGCAGCGGAGCCAAAGTCACAAGCCCTCCCACCACACTTCCAGGCACACCTTCATATTAATCGCTCTGGGCCAGGCGCCTGATGGACTATTATCTAGTCCAACTTGCGCCCGACCCCTTACTCCAAATGACCACGTGTTCACTCAACTATTCACAAGCATTCTCCATTCACTCCTGTCCACCACCACTTCCCCTGCCTGATCTATAGTCATTCCTCTATCATCCAAAGCCTTTCTTACACAGTCTCTCCATCTCAATGGAGGTCTTAAGAACATAAGAACATAAGAAAATGGGAGTCTGCAGAAAGCCGATTGGCCTAAGCAAGGCAGATCCCTGTCCCACACAACCCCAATTACAAAGCCCAATTATAGGCTCAACACTCTAATACCCTGAGGATCATCTTACCAAAACGGTTAGAGATTAACGCAGGATTACGGGGGTCTGCAGAGCGCTGATTGGCCCAACCCTGCTGATCCCCTTCACACCCAACCCTTCTCGTCCATATGCTTATCCAATTTTATCTTAAAGCTACCTATCGTTTTTAATCCCACTATAGCACTTGGTAGTCCATTCCACCCATCTACAACTCTGTTACCAAACCAATATTTGCCTATATCTTTTCTGAAACGAAATTTATCTAATGTGAAACCATTGGTACGAGTTCTTTCGCTATCACTGAGCTTTAGTACATTTGTCATGTCTCCTTTGTTAATCCCACTAACCCACTTGAACACTTCTATCATATCCCCTCTAACTCTGCGTCTCTCTAACGAATGTAAGCCTAATTTCTTCAACCTTTCTTTATACGGAAGATTTCTAATATTATGGATCATTTTTGTCATTCTACGTTGTACTCTCTCCAATGAATCTATGTCCATTCTGTAATAAGGACACCAAAATTGAACAGCATAATCCATATGGGGTCTCACTAATGACAAGTAAAGTTTTAAGATAACATCAGCAGTTCTGTTACTCACACTCCTTGAGATGAACACGAGAATCTGTTTGCCTTGTTTCGAAACGCTTATACACTGTTGTCTAGGCTTCAAATCATTGCTAACAAACACACCTAGATCTTTCTCACAATTCGAGTTTTCTAATTCCACATTAGCTAGTTTATATTTAACATTTGTATGAATCTTCCCTATCTTTAATACCTTGCATTTGTCAATGTTAAACTTCATATGCCAATTTACTGACCATTCGGGAAGGTATCTAGATCCCTTTGGAGGCACTCGATATCTCTATCTGAATCAATTGTTCTCCCCATTTTGGTATCGTCTGCAAATTTACTTATCATACTAGTTATACCTAAATCAAGGTCATTTATGTATATAACAAACAACAGAGGACCTAATACAGATCCTTGGGGGACACCACTTTTGACTGCTCCCCATTCTGACTTCGTACCATTTATGCTGACTCTCTGCTGCCTACCAATTAGCCATGACCTAATCCATCCCAACAACGCCCCACCTATTCCATGCGCCTCAACCTTTCTCATCAATCTCTCATGGGGGACTCTGTCGAAAGCTTTACTGAAATCTAAATATATTATATCATATGAGGTCATATCTGCTGCTTCATATACCTCTGAGAAAAAACTAAGCAAATTAGTAAGGCAAGAACGTCCCTGAGTGAATCCATGCTGAGAAGAATTTATTAAATTAAATGTATCTAAGTGGTTTCTAATTTTAATAGCAATAATTGACTCTAGTAGCTTTCCTATGATTGATGTAAGACTAATGGGACGGTAATTGGATGCTATTGAGTTGTCACCTTTTTTGAAGATCGGAACTACGTTTGCACGCTTCCAAGCTTCTGGAACTATACCTGTCTCCAATGACTTGTTAAATAAAAATGTTAATGGGTAACTTAACTCATCCCTACATTCTTTTAATACTCTAGCATATACCTCATCAGGACCAGGTGCGATTTAT